>SKCR01025933.1:0-19646 GCA_019454045.1 Zanthoxylum bungeanum | reverse complement strand
TATCCACACTTACTAAGAGTGGGTACTTGGACGAATTTGATCCCAATTCATATGACGTCTGCGAATCTTGTCTTTTAGGAAAAATGCCTAAATCACCTTTTAGCGGTAAATGTGAACGTACCACAGAACTGTTGGCTCTCGTTCATACTGACGTATGCGGGCCCATGTCTAGCCAGGCTAGAGTGGATTTCACTATTCGTAACCTTTACAGATGATGCATCTCGTTACGGTTATGTGTATCTTATGAGACACAAGTCGGAAACTTTTGAAAAATTCAAAGAGTTTCGACACGAAGTGGAGAAACAAACAGGGAAGAGTATTAAGACATTACGGTCAGACCGTGGTGGCGAATACTTAAGTTATGAGTTTCAAGATTACTTGAAAGAATATGGTATTCTTTCACAGTGGACTCCTCCTGGAACACCGCAATTAAACGGTGTGTCCGAACGGAGAAACCGCACCTTGTTGGACATGGTAAGGTCAATGATGAGTCGCACTGAGCTACCATATCCTTCTGGGGATACGCATTAAACAGTGCTATACTTATTTTGAATAAGGTACCGTCGAAGTCTGTTGAACAGACTCCATATGAGATATGGACAGGAAGGAAACCAGGTTTCTCTTTCCTGAAGATTTGGGGATGCTGGGCATATGTTAAACGTTTGGAAGGTACCAAACTTGAACCCAAATCTGATAAATGCCTTTTCGTTGGATATCCTAGGAAACCAAAGGATATTACTTCTATCACCCACAAGAGAACAAAGTATTTGTTGCTCTACAAGCATTTTTCCTTCAGAAGGATTTTATAAATGAGTGGTAAGTGGGAGGAAAGTAGAACTCGATGAAGATCGTAGTGATACTGTTCCTGGCAATGAATCAACGACGGAACAAGTACGACCGTCCGGATGAGTCTGTACCACAACTTCACATACACAAGGACCGCGTAGGTCGGAGAGAGTCAGAACAGTACCTGAGAGGTATGGGTTCCTGATCTCACCTCATGTAGATATTAATCTTATTGAGGATAATGAGCCGGCTACGTATGAGGAAGCGATACAAAATATCGATCCGCTTTATGGCAAGAAGCCATGAAGTCCGAGATGGATTCCATGTACGCCAACCAAGTTTGGACACTGGTTGATGCACCAGAAGGCGTAAAGCCTATTGGATGCAGATGGATCTTCAGAAGAAGACCGACATGGATGGCAACGTACAAACGTACAAAGCTAGGCTTGTAGCGAAGGGGTATCGTCAACAATATGGTATTGATTATGACGAAACCTTCTCACCCGTTGCCATGATTAAATCCATTCGGATAATGCTTGCAATAGCTGCATATTTCGACTTCGAGATATGGCAGATGGACGTTAAGACCGCTTTCCTTAACGGAAACCTTTTGGAGGATGTTTATATGCAACAGCCTGACGGTTTTATCGTGCCAAGACTTGCAAACAAGGTTTGTAAGTTAAATCGATCCATTTATGGATTGAAGCAAGCATCACGGTCATGGAATCAGCGTTTTGATGAGATCATAAAAGAATATGATTTCGTGCAAAACGCAGATGACCCTTGTGTATACAAGAAGGTTAGTGGGAGAGCACTTACTTTTATTGTCCTTTATGTCGACGACGTATTGCTTATAGGCAATGACATTCCCATGCTAACGTCGGTGAAAGCTTGGCTTTCATTAAAATTCTCCATGAAAGATCTGGGAGAAGCAGCCTTTATTCTTGGAATAAAGATCTACGGGATAGATCTAGAAAGCTGCTTGGACTCTCCCAGAGTACATACATTGATAAAGTGTTGAAGCGATTCAACATGGAACAATCCAAGAGGGGATTGGTTCCAATGGTACGTGGTACCTCTCTGTCTAAGGACATGTGTCCTAAGACTCAGGAGAGAGAAACACATGAGTCGGATACCGTTCGCCTCGGCAGTCGGATCGATCATGTATGCCATGATATGTACACGACCTGATGTCTCATATGCTTTGAGCATGTGCAGTCGCTATCAGGCCGATCCAGGTGAAGGTCACTGGATAGCAGTTAAGAATATCCTTAAGTATCTTAAACGAACTAAGGATGCTTTCTTAATTTATGGAGGTGGAGAACTTGCGGTATCTGGGTATACCGATGCAAGTTTCCAAACCGACAAGGATGACTATAAGTCGCAATCCGGGTACATTTTTTGTTTGAATAACGGAGCAGTGAGCTGGAAATCTTCCAAGCAAGATACTGTTGCCGATTCAACAACAGAAGCGGAGTACATCGCTGCATCTGAAGCAGCAAAGGAGGCAGTTTGGATCCGAAAGTTCCTAATCGGATTAGGAGTAGTTCCGTTAGCAGCTGAGCCCGTTCCATTGTATTGTGACAATAACGGGGCTATAGCACAGGCTAAGGAACCAAGGTCTCATCAACGGTCCAAGCATGTCTTCGACGTTACCATCTGATTCGGGAGATTATACATCGTGGCGATGTAAAGGTCGAGAAGGTCACATCAGATGACAACATTGCAGATCCGCTGACGAAGGCTGTTCTTCAGCAAGTTTTTGAACGACACATACATAGTTCGGGTATTAGATGCTTGAGTGACTGGCTATAGGCCAAGTGGGAGATTGTTAGACATTATGTCCCATAGCGTCACTGTTTGTAAATGATATTGTATTATTGTACAAAATTAACTATGTGATAAATGAAATTGCCTTTTGCCATTTGTAATATTATTTACTTTGATATATAAATGGCGAAAGTCCATATGATTAATACGGATTGAGATGATATGAGACAGTATCAATCCATAAAGGTTAATCATTAAATATCCCTAGTCGGAGTATTATCGAGATCGGACATCGATAATGCGGAATAGACTAGTATTGCGCTTGTGCACGTTGTGAGGGCACAACGGCATAGTTCTCATATATTTAAGTATTGGATACTTATGCAAGTGCGATAGGAGGTTGTGTTTTACCGATGGTACGGAAAACAGCTTCGCTCTGGATAGACCCCGCGGAATCCCATTGGTAGTATGTCTGCGTGTCTATGGGAGGCCGCATCAGGGTAGGTGTATATGGTCTTAACCTGAGACTTACATCGCTAGTACTTGCGACAATCGGTAAACTTTGGTTTTGGTGGTTGGGGACTTAACCGGTTCTGTGTACACCTCTTCTGGTTTATCGAGAATCGTAGTGTACTGGATGTGATGTCAAGATGGAAGTATCACTTCAGACATATGGAGGTGATGATCACGCAGGACACAGAACTAGTACTCTATAAAAGGTTGCAACCGTCGGGACAATATGACCAGGTCAGGATTGTCCGATTTAAAGAGACTGGTTGCTTGATGTCCGATATATGTTTCGTACGGGGCAGACACATCTCCAGCCCCAGGCCTAACATGTGATCATCCGATACTGGATCGATGTACGCAATACTACGGTATACTACGCTTGATATAGATCTTATATTCCTATAAGAATATTTCTGGAGAATTGGGTAGGCATGGCGCTTTGCTAGAAGCCAACCTTGTCTTGTGAATCGGTAAGACGTAGTACGAGGTACGTACGTGTTCGGATTATCCGACGACCGTATTTACTGCCAACATATCCGGAGATCTCTTGGGTCGCTTCCTGAAGATTCACCTATGATATTTGATTCGGACTTAGTTAATCTTGGATTAATTGCGGAGAAACTTTATCTTGGATAAAGTGCCTTGTTTAGAGAGAGAACGATTAATTGGAATTAATCGATAAAATTATTATATTCGATATAATAATCGAAATTCGATTTCGACGCGAAATTAAAATTAGATTTTAATTCGGGCATACGAGTTAATTTAGAATTAGTTCGTTAGCGACGTAAATAATAATTACGCCAGGCGCAATTATTATTTAAATTCGATTTAATTAACGTCGCGACGTAAGTTCGGTATTTCAGAAATATCGAACCCGAACGCGTGAGTGCACGTGGGCCCACTTTCATTTGGAAACGTGTGGGGCCCACATGACACATGTCATTATATGTATTATTTTATTGATAATGCATTGCATGGTGATAGTGTACCTTACACTCAATTGTTTTGCATGGAGTTTGAGTGTTTGACACTCTAAGCCATTGCATGGTTGGTGTCATAATTTTATTATTAATTTAATAAACATTATGGCATAAATATAAATTGATTTTTGGTAACAAAAATTAATTTAACAAAAACTCTCTTCTCTCTCTCTATGCAAAACCTGAAACAGTTTTGGGGTATCCATTTTCTTCATTTTGGTTGCAAAAGCTTGAAGATATTGTGTTTTGGAACATCTACTCACATGCAAGGCTAGCACCTTACAAGGGATCATAAAGAGGTGATAGGGAAACCATCAAAGAGCTTGGAATACACAAAGCTTGGAGCTTCCACCTCTTGTCTTCCTTGGCCGAAAATCACCACACTTGGAGTTTCCACCATTTGTTCATCATCTTCATCACAAGAAACTTTGTAAGTATGATTCGCCATGCTTCAAGTTTAATATATATACATTTATTATATTTCATATGCTTAATCTTTGTTGGGACATATTATAGAAACCAACACAGTGACACTTTCCCAATGTCAATTACAAAACTAGCTTTTAACTGTGTCACAGAAAACTGGGCGTCGCATGCTGTTCCGGGCTCACGGCCCGGTTGGGAGTATGGAGTAGCCCACGGGGACTAAAACCGGAGAATAATGGAGTCGCCACCCGGTGTGAACCGGGACAAAGATTAAGGCCGCAATCACCCTCGTAAGGGAAGACCTCAAACCGTTGGGTTCAGAATGGTCCCTTACTTATGCCACTTGTAATAAAATGATTTGTGCAATAATCTTACCAAGCCTAAGCAACATATTTCCAAGTATAATTTACTAATAAGTTCACATGCATAGGTACAAAGCTCATATCTAAGTTTACATATAACACATTTATCATGTTTGCATACAACCTATTTGTATATAATATGTCTGAATTCATGCATAAAGATATATTGACATACAGAAGTCATTCAATCTCACATTGGTAGGCACAGAAGCACAAACATATAGCATTCATACAAGCATGCATATTAGGGAAAGACACTTAAGCGTATAATAGAAATAGATAACTAAAGAGGTAATACAAATGCATAAGGTAAAAAAGAGATAACTATATGCTAAGATAGACATGTCGTGATGTGATGCAGGAGGACCTGTTTACCGCGGGCGTTCGTGCGGCTTTCGTATACGCATTCGAATGGTAAACAGAAGGTTCGCGTTCGTATAGCGTTTGATAACGCGTTCGAACGGGACCAGACAGAAAACATGCGTTCGTGTGGCGTTATGAAACGCGTTCGAATGGGGTTACAACAACGACCTCCAAAATGCAGTAAACATGACACATACATGAATGGGTGAATAGATGACACCTAATAAATAATAACGGGCTAAAAGCGCGGCAAAGCATCGTGGTGAAGGATTTTAACTCTCTCAAAATAGATGACCTCTTTATCGTACTTACTAAGCCCATGCGCAATCAACACAATACATATATAAAAAGTAAAGACAATGATATCGGACTTCGTATAGCCGATTGAACACATCTTACATTCAACCGAATATACATCAATCGGCGCGGTGAAGCATCATGGTAAAGGGTTTTAACCCCTCAAAATAGGGGACCTTTAATCCAAATTACTAAGCCCAGACGCTCGATCACATCATGCATATACAAAAATAACATAATAATATCGGACTTCGTATACCCGATTGAACACATCTTACATTCAACCGAATATACATCAACCGGCGCGGCAAAGCATCGTGGTAAAGGATTTTAACCCCTCAAAATAGGGGACATTTAATACCACTTACTAAGCCCATGCGCTCGATCACATCATACATATAAAAATGACATAAATAATATCGGACTTCGTATACCCGATTGAACACATCTTACATTCAACCGAATATACATCAACCGGCGCGGCAAAGCATCGTGGTAAAGGATTTTAACCCCTCAAAATAGGGGACCTTTAATCCAACTTACTAAGCCCATGCGCTCGATCACATCATACATATAAAAATAACATAAATAATATCGGACTTCGTATACCCGATTGAACACATCTTACATTCAACCGAATATACATCAACCGGCACGGTAAAGCATCGTGGTAAAGGATTTTAACCCCTCAAAATAGGGGACCTTTAATCTAACTTACTAAGCCCATACGCTCGATCACATCATTACATAAACAAATAACATGCGGAAATCAAGTTGCGAATAATGAACAAATCAAAACAACATAAAATGAAATATGCGCCGTTACTCAAGTGGTACGTGTAGTTGTATCCCGAGTACAGATCATACTACTGTCCATTCAGAATCGGCTATGAAATTTATGTCCGGGTTTCCATCCTATATACCACAAGAGGCGACACACCACAACATACATCATTTTACAATTCATGCATTTTTTATCTATTCAAAGCCCACAATATGCATCACTCCATAATAATCATGCAAACGAAACTCAATAAATAGTAAAAATACAACTGAAAACGGATGTGAAAAATACCCTCAGGTCTAACCTTTTTTGTTGACTTTCGGACTTGTGTTTCACGGAGATCGGAAGGGTTAAAGCTCCTCAACTTTTCTGGTTCACTGGTTTGCATTTTACCTCGTTGTTTTGCTGCTCAAGCTACTGTTTTGACTCCATTTTGCTGCTGTTTGGCTGCCATTTTGCTGCTGTCTTTTGGTCACTATTTTTGGTGTTTTAGGCTACTGTTTCGGGTGTGTAAAGCTACTATTTTGGGGTGTTTCAGGGACTATTTGGGGGCGTTTTTAAGGGTCTAAGATGTGGCAAACGGGTCAGTTTTTGTTTGTGCAAGGGGTGTAGTTTTTAGGGGACTGATCTGGGTGTATAGAGAGGGTTAATGTGCGGCTGAACTGACATTGAGGTGAAGAGGGAATTGGCGTGAAGGGTTTATGGCAGTGAGTGGGTTGATTAAGGGCAGTTTGTGGCATTAAGGTAAAGGGGGAATTAACGTGAAGGGTTTGTGGCAGGATGTGAGTGGGGAAGTTGATTTGTGGCGTGAAGATTAGTGGTTTATGTGTGCGTGTATGTGTCAAGTATGTGGGTGAGGAGTGTGCTACGTGAGTGCTTTTGGTGCAGTGTTGTGCGTGAAGGAGCAAGTTTAGTGGGTGTTAACGTGTTGGTCAGAGAAGGGCTTATGTGTTACGGCTTCAGGTTTGTGAATGAAGAAGATGGCTTGTGTTGCTTGGGGGATGAAGACGTGAAGGAGCTAGGGTTTCTTTTCTTTGTATATGCATGAGTGAGAGGGAGTTTTGGGGTTTTGTGTTTGCTATTTTTTTTATATTTGGCCGTGAGTGTCTTGTAGTTGGGAGAGCAATAGGGTTGCAATTTGTGTTGTTTATATAAACAAGAGTTAGGGTTATCCTTGCTTGACAATGAAGGGGTTTGGTGCATTTAATTAGGATATGATTTAGTGTCAAACAAGGAAATCCTAAGATTGATTGGGAGACAAGATTGGTTAGATTAGGAATACAATATATTTAATTTGTTATGATTGATTTTAATTAGGCATGATATTTGTTAAGTTAGGTATATAATATATTTGATTTATCTTTATTAGGCATGCAATTTCTTTAATTGTGTAAGTATTTTATTATTTTGGTAGGTGATTATTTAGATTTTATTTGTTTTATTTAATTACACATGTGTTAAATATATATTTAATTAATTATTTTATTTAATTGGGTTGTATTTTGAGGGCCTTGGGCTAGGTGTGTGGGCTTGCGGGGGTTTTAGGTCAAGGCCAAGGGGTTTGCGGATTTTTTGGGCTGAGCTTAAGTGGTTTGTGGATTTTTTTAGGCTAAATGTGCTTTAAAACGGAGGTCCACCTGTTAGACATTATGACCCATAGCGTCACAGTTTTGTAAATGATATTGTATTATTGTACAAAATCAACTATGTGATAATGAAATTGACTTTTGCCGTTTTGTAAAATTATTTACTTTAATTTATTAATGGCAAAAGTCCATATGATTAGTTCCGTATTGAGATGATATGAGACAGTATCAATATAAAAGGTTTAATCATTAAATATCCCTAGTCGGAGTATTATCGAGATCGGACATCGATAATGCGGAATAGACTAGTATTGCACTTGTTAGAGTTGTGATGGCACAACGGCATAGTTCTCATATATTTAAGTATTGGATACTTATGCAAGTACGATAGGAGGTTGTGTTTTACCGATGGTACGGAAAACAGCTTCGCTCTAGATAGACCCCGCGGAATCCCATTGGTAGTATGTCTGCGTGTCTATGGGAGGCCGCATCAGGGTAGGTGTATATGGTCTTAACCTTAGACTTACATCGCTAGTACTTGCGACAATCGGTAAACTTTGGTTTTGGTGGTTCGGGGCTTTAACCGGTTCTGTGTACACCTCTTCTGGGTTTATCGAGAATCGTAGTGTACTGGATGTGATGTCAAGATGGAAGTATCACTTCAGACATATGGAGATGATGATCACGCAGGATACAGAACTAGTACTCTATAAAAGGTTGCAACCGTCGAGACAATATGACCAGGTCAGGATTGTCCGATTTAAAGAGACTAGTTGTTTGATGTCCGATATATGTTTCGTACGGGGCAGACACATTTCCAGCTCCAGGCCTAACATGTGATCGTCCGATACTGGATCGATGTACGCAATATTACGGTATACTACGCTTGATAAAGATCTAATATTCCAGTAAGAATATTTCTGGAGAATTGGGTAGGCATGGCGCTTTGCTAGAAACCAACCTTGTCTTGTAAATCGGTAAAAATTTAGTACGAGGTACGTACGTGTTTGGATTATCCAACGACCGTATTTACTGCCAACATATCCGGAGATCTCTTGGGTCGCTTCCTGAAGATTCACCTATGATGTTTGATTCGAACTTTATTAATCTTGGATTAATTACGGAGAAACTTTATCTTGGATAAAATGCCTTATTAGGAGAGAGATAACGATTAATTTGGAATTAATCGATAAAATAATATATTCGATATATTATTAAACGAAATTAGATTTCGACGCGAATTAAAATCGGATTTTAATTCGGGCAAACGAATTAATTTAGAATTAATTCGTTAGCGATCTGAATAGTAATTTCGCTAGGCGAATTATTAATTAATTCTCGTCGCGACGGAAATGCGTTAATTCGGAATTAGCGAAATCGAGCCCGAAAGTGTTTGCGACACATTCGTATTTTGAAACGAGTAGGATCCGCAAATCACATCGCGAAGTCTCATTACTTGACACGAATAGATGATGGATGTATCTAGTCACCTTTATGGGATGATACATTGTCTCTATTCTCAATGTAATAAGATGATGCCATTTAATGAATTTTTTGGAGGGAAAACCTTTCACGGTTTTTGAAGGGTTTTTTAATTAAAAATTCATTTTGGTAAATCATATCTCATCATTGTTTTTCTCTTTCTTTCTCACGGTTTTTGAAACAAATAAAAGAGAAATAGAAAATTGAAAAGGCACACTTCCTCTCTTCTTCTTGCTCACGCCGTGAGCTTCATCCATGGCAGGAGAAAAATTGTTTTTCATTTCTCCATTTTGCTAGCACAATAAGGGATCAAAGGAGGTGATAGGGAAACATCCTTGGAGCTTGGAGTACTAGAAGATTTGAAGCTTCTCACACTGTTGTTCTTGGCCGAAAACAGCTCCAAGACTTGAAGCTTCTCTCATTCTTGTTTTGGCCGAAAAACATCCACCTTGAAGACTCAAGGATTTTCTTCATCATATTCGTCACAAGCTTTGTAAGTATGATTCCGCCATGCTTCAAGCTTTGCATGTATGATATTTGTATTTCTATGGCTTATTCTTTCTTTGGGACTTATTATAGAAACCAACAATGGTATCATGGAGCCATGTTTAAGCATGAAATACATTAGGGTTAATTTGGGGAAAATTGATTGAAGCATGTTCTTGTGAAATTGGATGCTAAAGTATGCTTATATGTATGTTATATGATATATTACATGATCAATTTTGAGAAAAATGCATTGGATGATATTTCCCCAAAATGGTTGCTTTGGCCGAATGTGGAGGTGCTTCCACTGGTTTGGAATTTTTCATGCACAAGTTTATTAGATGACTTAAGCATGATTA
This sequence comes from Zanthoxylum bungeanum, assembly GCA_019454045.1. Classification (NCBI taxonomy): domain Eukaryota; kingdom Viridiplantae; phylum Streptophyta; class Magnoliopsida; order Sapindales; family Rutaceae; genus Zanthoxylum; species Zanthoxylum bungeanum. Next base: position 9,452 of record SKCR01025933.1, on the reverse strand, counting down.
TATGTATGATATATGTTGTAATACATGATCAATTTTGAGAAAAATGCATTGGATGATTTTTTCCCCAAAATTGTTGCTTGACCGAATGTGGAGGTCCTTCCACTAGATTGTAATTTTTCATGAACAAGTTCATTAGATGACTTAGGCATGATTATATGTATGATATATGATGTAATACATGATCAATTTTGAGAAAAATGCATTGGACAATTTTTTCCCAAAAATTGTTGCTTGACCGAAAATGGAAGTCCTTGCAATGAAATGGAATTTTTTGTGTACAAGTTCATTTGATGACTTAAAAATAAACGGGTAATAGATTAGTGATTCAATTGGATTGAAAAACAAATCGAACCGCAAAAATCCCTCTTGGCCGAATGCAATATGACATGTTAAAGGACTTGATTTTTTGTTCAATAAATGTTGGACATATGTTTTGAACAAGTGATGATTAATATAAGTTAAATTGATGTTTTGAAATATTTGGTTTAATGAATTAATCATGGATTTACACTTTAATTAATTGAATTTAAAATTTGGAATATTGAAATTTAATTAATGGGCTTGATTGTATAATTGGGCTTGTATTATTATATTTGGGCATAATGGGCTTGGTTGGGCCAAGTAGATTTGAGCCAAAAGGATTGGATCCAATTTGGGCTTAAATCACTCCATTAAGTCCAAATATAGTAAAATGGACTTTAATGTTTAATTGGGCCTTATGGGCTTGAAATTGATTTTATGGCACTTGAGGGTGATTCCTTATTTGGGCTTGGTAATTGGGTTGACCCACATTGACCAAAGCCCAAGCCTTGATAAATCAATTGAAAGCCCATCGGACTTTAATTAAACAAACATTGGATGTTGGTTGGGCTTGGAGACCCAATTAGAATTAGATTTAGAATCTAAGTCTTTAAAAGCACATTAAAAGTGTAAACATTTAATTTGGAATTAAATAAATTGAATTAGTATTGAATACGACTTAAATTGGATTTAACGGGTAGTTCGATATAATTCGTGAATTCGTACCTTATGTACTTATTCTCAAACGAGTTGGACTCGCGCAAAATCAAACCATTGTTTGAACATTGGATGATCACTTAAAAAAAGACTAATTAATTGGATTTGATTGGTTGTATAGCATGTCTTGATTGAATATATATGTATGTGATGAATGAATAGTGTATATCGGATGGATATTAGAAGGGAAAGGGAAAGGGTTAATTTAGAATTATTATAAATTTAGAATTTATAAATTGGACCTGCGTGTCCAGCCTTATCTCTTTTATCTCTTTGTATTCTCTTCTCACCTAATTCCCCTCAATGTAAATGAGGTTTCTCTTATTGTATTATGTAATTGGGTAGAAGTAGAATAATTCTAGCGGGGGGGAGAGGAAATGGAGTGATTTGTTAGGAACAAGTTGTTTTATATATCCATCCGTATATCACTATTAATTACTTTACGCACTTTATGATGTTTTAGAAGCATGCTTAAGGGTGTATGATGATGAGACCTAACAAAGATAATAAATTGGTTGCCAATTACGCAAAAATCCCTCAATATTTATTAAGCGATTATCCTTCCATTGAATGATTCTTGTTCAAGATCCAAAATTGGCATTGGTTTGTTGGCCAAAGTCAAGACCTTTGTCAATTGAGGATGTACTTGAATCATGAGAGTTTTGTTCCACATCGGTGTCTTGTCCAAGTTGTGATTTGTTGGCCAAAGTCAAGATCACTTCTTGTCCAACGACATTGATTACGAAACTTTCCTTGTCAATGGGTCCCGCTTAACTGGAATCATTAGGTTTGTTGTGCCAAAGCCAAGGCCTAGATGATTCGGAGGATATGGTTAGGAAAATGTATTAGATACATTGACATAAGTAAATATACATATGTTTTGGACTTGGATGTCCACCTAACCGGATCTAGGAATTGGATTGGATCCAATTGATCTTTGAGATCTACCTAGTTAAATAGCATACAGCTTGTTGGCCAAAGTCAAGGTTGTGTGTTATTTAACGGGATCCTAGCCCACTAGGAAATAGGATTTCCCGAGTTCTCAACAGAGGGTTAGAGACTTGATAAAAATAGTGGGAGGCTATTATTGAATTTGCAATTTCGTTCAGATATTTAGCCTTACGCGTCTTTCAATTTTATTTCGTCTATTTATTAAAATTAGTTGGACTAATACATTGTTATTTTTGTGACAGTTTGACTGTACCCATTTTATCGTTAACTAGATAGTTGGACTATCGTAGTTGAGATGGCAAGCAAGGGAAATGTCCGAGACATCATCATGGGTGACAATGTCTTTAAGGGCACAAACTTCGCTGATTGGGAAATGAACCTAAGGATAGTCCTTGGGGCTGAGAGGATGTTGTACACTATACAGATACCTCTCCCGCCTAAGCCCACTGACCCACTTGAGCTGGAGTTATGGAAAACTCACAGCGATGATTGTGACACTGCTCAGGCAATTATGTTAGCTTCGATGACTCAGCACTTTCGTCGCCAGAATAAGGACTTGGATCCTTATAACATGTTGGCTAGACTGAGAGATCTCCACCGCACCAACAAGCGGATGGAGAGGTACGAGTTGGTGAAGAAACTCTTCCGCGCCCGAATGACTGAAGGCGCATCAGTTGAGGCCCACGGGGCTCAAATGATCGCCGATATTGATGAGTTGGCCAATATGGGAATAGTCTTGGAGGCTGAGCTGACCATAGATTTGATCTTACAGTCACTTCCTGATACTTGGAGACAAATCATAATCAACTATAGTTGATGGATACGGATGACACTCTTGGAGAGCTGTTATCCATCTTGAAGGAGTCTGAAAAAGAACTCCAAAAAGGGGGCAAGCGCGAGGCGCACTTTGCATCGACCTCTCAGAGGCCAAAGGCTGGGCCCAAAGCTACTGGAGGGGGGGAAGAAGAAACATAAGAAAAAGGGTAAAGGCAAGTTGACAAAAGCTTCTGGGAAGCCAAGGGACAAGTCTCAAGATGTCTGCCTCAACTGCGGCAAGAAGGGTCACTGGAAACGTGACTGCCGAATGGGCAAGGGACACAGGAGGATATCAAGGCAGGCAAGGCACTAGCCTCTGGTATGTTTGTTATTGAGATAAATATGACTACTTCTAGTTTTAAAATTGGATTTGGATTTTTGATTCTGGTGTGCTGCTCATATGTATGTACTGATTTGCAGGATCTGCAGAATAGCAGGATGCTGGCTTCAGGGGAGATTGATCTACGAGTCGGAAACGGAACTTGCTGTTGCTGTTTTGGCTGTAGGGACTTTTGTTTTGGAATTGCCCTCGGGGCATATGCTTAAACTTTTGAACTGTTATTATATACCTAGTTTGACTAGGAATATCATATCTGTATCTTTGTTAACCCAGCATGGGTACACTTTTGTATTTAGAAACACTGGGTGTTATTTATATAAAAATGATGCAGAAATTTGCACTGCTGTTGCAAATAATGGCCTTTTATTTTGAATATAAATGAATCTCCTAAACATAAAATAACAAACAAAAGGCTCAAAAAGAGTAATCTAAAAGATGAAGCTTACATGTGGCATTGTCGTCTAGGACACATTAACAAGACTCGCATATCCACACTTTCGAAGAGTGGGTACTTGGACGGATTTGATCTTAATTCATATGATGTCTGCGAATCTTGTCTTTTAGGCAAAATGCCTAAATCACCTTTTAGTGGTAAAGGTGAACGTGCCACAGAACTGTTAGCCCTCGTTCATAGCGACGTATGTGGGCCCATGTCTAGCCAGGCTAGAGGTGGATATCATTACTTCGTAACCTTTACGGATGATGCATCTCGTTATGGTTATGTGTATCTAATGAGACACAAGTCGGAAAACTTTTGAGAAATTCAAAGAGTTTCGACACGAAGTAGAAAAACAAACAGGCAAGAGTATTAAGACATTGCGGTCGGACCGTGGTGGCGAATACTTAAGTTATGAGTTTCAAGATTACTTGAAAGAAAATGGTATTCTTTCACAGTGGACTCCTCCTGGAACCCGCAATTAAACTTGTGTGTGTCTGAACGAACGGAGAAACCGTACCTTGTTAGACATGGTAAGGTCCATGATGAGTCGCACTGAGCTACCTATATCCTTCTGGGGATATGCATTAAACAGTGCAGTACTTATTTGAATAAGGTTCCGTCAAAGTCTGTTGAACAGACTCCATATGAGATATGGACAGGGAGGAAACCAGGTTTCTCTTTCCTGAAGATTTGGGGATGCTGGGCATATGTTAAACGTTTGGAAGGTACCAAACTAGAACCCAAATCAGATAAATGCCTTTTCGTGGGATATCCTAAGGAAACCAAAGGATATTACTTCTATCACCCACAAGAGAACAAAGTATTTGTTGCTCTACATGCATTTTTCCTTGAGAAGGAATTCCTAGATGCAGTGGTAAGTGGGAGGAAAGTGGAGCTCGATGAAAATCGTAGTGATACTGTTCCTGGCAATGAATCAACGACGGAACATAAACAGACCATCCAGGATGAGTCTGTACCACAATCTTCATATACACAAAGACCGCGTAGGTCGGAGAGAGTCAGAACAGTACCTGAGAGGTATGGGTTCCTGATCTCGCCTCATGTAGATATTAATCTTATTGAGGATAATGAACCGACTACGTATGAGGAAGCAATACAGAATATTGATTCCGCTTTATGGCAAGATGCCATGAAGTCCGAGATGGATTCCATGTATGCCAACCAAGTTTGGACACTGGTTGATGCACCAGAAGGCGTAAAGCCTATTGGATGCAGATGGATCTTCAAGAAGAAGACCGACATGGATGGCAACGTGCAAACGTACAAAGCCAGGCTTGTAGCAAAAGGGGTATCGTCAGCAATATGGTATTGATTATGACGAAACTTTCTCACCCGTTTCCATGATTAAATCCATTCGGATAATGCTTGCAATAGCTGCATATTTCGATTACGAGATATGGCAGATGGACGTTAAAACCGCTTTCCTTAACGGAAACCTTTTGGAGGATGTTTATATGCAACAACCTGACGGTTTTATCGTACCTAGACTTGCAAACAAGGTTTGTAAGTTAAATCGATCCATTTATGGATTGAAGCAAGCATCACGGTCATGGAATCAGCGTTTTGATGAGATCATAAAAGAATATGATTTCGTACAAAACGATGATGACCCTTGTGTATACAAGAAGGTTAGTGGGAGAGCACTGACTTTATTGTCCTTTATGTCGACGACGTATTGCTTATAGGCAATGACATTCCCATGCTAACGTCGGTGAAAGCTTGGCTTTCATTAAAATTCTCCATGAAAGATCTGGGAGAAGCAGCCTTTATTCTGGGAATAAAGATCTACCGGGATAGATCTAGAAAGCTGCTTGGACTCTCCCAGAGTACATATATTGACAAAGTGTTGAAGCGATTCAACATGGATCAATCCAAGAAGGGATTGATGCCAATGTCGCGTGGTATCCTTCTGTCTAAAGACATGTGTCCTAAGACTAAAGAAGAGAGAGATAACATGAGTCGGATACCGTTCGCCTCGGCAGTCGGATCGATCATGTATGCCATGATATGTACGCGACCTGATGTGTCATATGCTTTGAGCATGTGCAGTCGCTATCAGGCCGATCCAGGTGAAGGTCACTGGATGGCAGTTAGAATATCCTTAAGTATCTTAGACGAACTAAGGATGCTTTCTTAATTTATGGAGGTGGAGAACTTGAGGTGTCTGGGTACACCGATGCAAGTTTCCAAACCGACAAGGACGACTTCAAGTCGCAATCGGGGTACATTTTTGTTTGAATAACGGAGCAGTGAGCTGGAAATCTTCCAAGCAAGATACTGTTGCCGATTCAACAACAGAAGCGGAGTATATTGCTGCGTCGGAAGCAGCAAAGGAGGCAGTTTGGATCCGAAAATTCCTAATCGGATTAGGAGTAGTTCCGTTAGCAGCTGAGCCGTGCCATTGTATTGTGACAATAACGGGGCTATAGCACAAGCTAAGGAACCAAGGTCTCATCAACGATCCAAGCATGTTCTTCGGCGTTACCATCTGATTCGGGAGATTATACATCGTGGCGATGTAAAGGTCGAGAAGGTCGCATCAGATGACAACATTGCAGATCCGCTGACGAAGGCTGTTCTTCAGCAAGTGTTTGAACGACATATACATAGTTCAGGTATTAGATGCTTGAGTGACTGGCTATAGGCCAAGTGGGAGATTGTTAGACATTATGACCCATAGCGTCACTGTTTTGTAAATGATATTGTATTATTGTACAAAATCAACTATGTGATAATGAAATTGCCTTTTGCCGTTTTGTAAATTATTTACTTTAATATATTAATGGCAAAAGTCCATATGATTAGTTCCGTATTGAGATGATATGAGACAGTATCAATATAAAAGGTTTAATCATTTAAATCCCTAGTCGGAGTATTATCGAGATCGGACATCGATAATGCGGAATAGACTAGTATTGCACTTGTGCGAGTTGTGATGGCACAACGGCATAGTTCTCATATATTTAAGTATTGGATACTTATGCAAGTGCGATAGGAGGTTGTGTTTTACCGATGGTACGGAAAACAGCTTCGCTCTGGATAGACCCCGCGGAATCCCATTGGTAGTATGTCTGCGTGTCTATGGGAGGCCGCATCAGGGTAGGTGTATATGGTCTTAACCTTGACTTGCATCGCTAGTACTTGCGACAATCGGTAAACTTTGGTTTTGGTGGTTCGGGGCTTTAACCGGTTCTGTGTACACCTCTTCTGGGTTTATCGAGAATCGTAGTGTACTGGATGTGATGTCAAGATGGAAGTATCACTTCAGACATATGGAGATGATGATCACGCAGGATACAGAACTAGTACTCTATAAAAGGTTGCAACCGTCGGGACAATATGACCAGGTCAGGATTGTCCGATTTAAAGAGACTAGTTGTTTGATGTCCGATATATGTTTCGTACGGGGCAGACACATTTCCAGCCCCAGGCCTAACATGTGATCGTCCGATACTGGATCGATGTACGCAATACTACGGTATACTACGCTTGATAAAGATCTAATATTCCAGTAAGAATATTTCTGGAGAATTGGGTAGGCATGGCGCTTTGCTAGAAGCCAACCTTGTCTTGTAAATCGGTAAAAACGTAGTACGAGGTACGTACGTGTTTGGATTATCCAACGACCGTATTTACTGCCAACATATCCGGAGATCTCTTGGGTCGCTTCCTGAAGATTCACCTATGATGTTTGATTCGAACTTTATTAATCTTGGATTAATTACGGAGAAACTTTATCTTGGATAAAATGCCTTATTAGGAGAGAGATAACGATTAATTTGGAATTAATCGATAAAATAATATATTCGATATATATTAACGAAATTAGATTTCGACGCGGAATTAAAATCGGATTTTAATTCGGGCAAACGAATTAATTTAGAATTAATTCGTTAGCGATCTGAATAGTAATTTCGCTAGGCGTAATTAATTAATTCTCGTCGCGACGGAAATGCGTTAATTCAGAATTAGCGAAATGAGCCCGAAAGTGTTTGCGAACACATTCGTATTTTGAAACGAGTAGGATCCGCAAATCACATCGCGAAGTCTCATTACTTGACACGAATAGATGATGGATGTATCTAGTCACCTTTATGGGATGATACATTGTCTCTATTCTCAATGTAATAAGATGATGCCATTTAATGAATTTTTTGGAGGGAAACCTTTCACGGTTTTTGAAGGGTTTTTTTAATTAAAAATTCATTTTGGTAATCATATCTCATCATTGCTTTTCTTTTCTTTCTCACGGTTTTTGAAACAAAATAAAAGAGAAATAGAAAATTGAAAAAGCACACTTCCTCTCATTCTTCTTGCTCACGCCGTGAGCTTCATCCATAGGCAGAAAAATTGTTTTTCATTTCTCCATTTTGCTAGCACAATAAGGGATCAAAGGAGGTGATAGGGAAACATCCTTGGAGCTTGGAGTACTAGAAGATTGAAGCTTCTCACACTGTTGTTCTTGGCCGAAAACAGCTCAAGACTTGAGCTTCTCTCATTCTTGTTCTTGGCCGAAAAACATCCACCTGAGACTCAAGGATTTCTTCATCATATTCGTCACAAGCTTTGTAAGTATGATTCCGCCATGCTTCAAGCTTTGCATGTATGATTTTGATTTCTATGGCTTATTCTTTTTTGGGACTTATTATAGAACCAACACCACCAGGAGCCGAAGCTAAACAAGGAGTCAAATTCGACAAAGAGTACTGATTTCCATATTTTTCCCTTCTGACGTCCGTTTCCGCGGCTTCCGCGACTTAAAGGTAGTGCTCTAAATGAGACTCATCCTCGGGATTTATTTGCAAAAATGCAGTGCCTCAGTCGCCTCCACTTTGATGGACTTGTGTAACGTGTAACAGTGACAATCCTATCAAGTTATGCAATGCATTTCACTTACCTAGCTCGCCAGCTGCCACTTGACTTGCCATGTGTTGCGTGGAGTTGATGTTGTGCCGTACCTGGCATGCTAAACCTCAACCCGAGGTGTCGTAGTTTGTCTCGTACATAGAGTGTCGCAAGTGGTGTTCTCCATACCCGGAGTGTCGTACCTGGCATGCTAAACCTCATACCCAGGAGTCGCAGTAATGTAAGAGTAATAGTATATCTCCATACTCGGAGTGCCGTACCGGCGTGCTAAAACCTCATACCCAAGACGTCGAGTAATATCTCCATACTCGGAGTGCCATACCTTGCGTGCAAAACCTCAACCCAAAGCGTCGCAGTAAGTAATATCTCCATTACCCGGAGTGTCGTACCTTGCGTGCTAAACCTCATACCCAAGGCGTCACAGTAAATCTCCATACCCGAGTGCCGTAACCTGGCGTGCTAAACCTCATACCTAAGGCGTCGCGTAATAGTACGTAATAGTAAGTAATATCTCCCCGAGTGCCGTACCTGGCGTGCTAAACCTCATATCCAAAGCGTCGCAGTAATATCTCCATAACTCGGAGTGTCGTACCTGGCATGCTAAACTGATGTCTCCATACCGGAGTGCCATACCTGGTAAAATTGATCTGATGTCTCCATACCCGGAGTGCCGTAGCCAGTAAAACTGATTATGTATCTCCATTACCGGAGTGTCGTACCGACAAAACTGTCTGATGTTAATGTAGGCCTCGCCCCCAGAGTGCCATACCCGGCTAGACTAATGCTGATAAGGATGTGGGCCTCGCCCCCAGAGTGCCATACCCGGCCAGACTGATGCTGATAATGATGTGGGCCTCGCCCCCAGAGTGCCATACCCGGCCAGACTGATGTTGATAATGATGTGGGCCTCGCCCCTGTTGGAAATAATAACCAAGCCCCAAGATCAACAAGAACAAGCAAAATATATAATACATGAATGAATTAATTGAAGTATGGCGGAAT
>SKCR01025932.1:0-19604 GCA_019454045.1 Zanthoxylum bungeanum | reverse complement strand
CGCGGAATCCCATTTGTAGTATGTCTGCGTGTCTATGGGAGGCCGCATCAGGGTAGGTGTATATGGTCTTAACCTGAGACTTGCATCGCTAGTACTTGCGATGATAGGTAAACTTTGTGGTTTTGGTGGTTGGGGGACCTTAACTGGTTCTGTGTTCACCTCTTCTGGGTTTATCAGGAATCGTAGTGCATGGGTGTGATGTCAAGATGGAAGTGTCACTTCAGACATATGGAGTTGATGATCACGCAGGATACAGAACTAGTGCTCTATAAAAGGTTGCAACCGTCGGGACAATATGACTAGGTCAGTATTGCCCGATTTAAAGAGACTAGTTGCTTGATGTCCGATATATGTTTCGTACGGGGCAGACACATTTCCAGCCCCAGGCCTAACATGTGATCGTCCGATAATGGATCGATGTATGCAATACTACGGTATACTACGCTTGATATAGATCTAATATTCCAGTAAGAATATTTCTCGGAGAATTGGGTAGGCATGGCGCTTTGCTAGAAGCCAACCTTATCTTGTAAATCGGTTTAAAAACATAGTACGAGGTACGTACGTTTTGGATTATCCAACGACCGTATTACTGCCAACATATCCGGAGATCTCTTGGGTCGCTTCCTGAAGATTCACCTATGATGTTTGATTCGAACTTTATTAATCTTGGATTAATAACGAGAAGAAACTTTATCTTGGATAAAATGCCTTATTAGGAGAGAGAGAGAGAGATCGATTAATCTGGAATTAATCGATAAAATAATATATTCGATATATATTAAACAAATTAGATTTCGACGCGGAATTAAAATCGGATTTTAATTCGGGCAAACGAATTAATTTAGAATAATTCATTAGCGAACTGAATAGTAATTTCGCAAGGCGTAATTATTTAATTCATGTCGCGGCGGAAATTCGTTAATTGGAAATTAACGAAACCGAGCCCGAAAGTGCTTACGGACACATTCGTATTTTGAATCGAGTGATATCCGAAAATCACATCGTGATATCTCATTACTTAATACGAATAGATAGTGAATGTATCTAGTCACCTTTGAGGATGATGCATTGTCTCTAATCTCAAAGTATGGTAATGATAGCAAATGATGGATTCATTTTGGAGGGAAAGCCATGCACGGTTTTGGAAGGATTTTTTGCATTAAAAAAATTCTTTTGGTATTAGATATCACTTCACTTTTCATTTTCCTTGGTCATTCACGTTTTTGGCATGAAAAGGAAAGAAAATCAAAAGTGAAACACTCTCTCTCTTCCTCTCTTGCTCACGCCGTGAGCTGCACCAACAAGGCAGAAAATGTTTTCTCATTTTCCATTTTTGCTAGCACAAGCAAGGAATCAAAGGAGGTGATAGGGAAACCACCTTGGAGCTTGGAATACACAAAGCTTGGAGCTTTCAACTCTTTTCTCCTCTTGGCCGAAACTTCAAGGATCTTGGAGCTTCAACCTTGTTCATCTTTTCATCACAAAGCTTTGTAAGTATGATTCCGCCATGCTTCAAGTTTATTATATATATTCATTTTGTTGTATTTCATAAGCTTAATCTTTCTTGGGACTAATTATAGTAACCAACAACTACCACTCCGTTCCATACCCACCTACATGATCAACTCCGGCCTGCCCGAAGCTTTTTCCTCCAAACTCTCACCACCAAGCTTCTGCATTGGGATATGGTGTTGGACAATTATGACCCATAACATCACTATTGTACATATCATGGGGTTGTTGTACAAATTAACTATGTGACAAAGGAAATTGCCCTTTTATCATTTGTAATTGGATTACCTAGATGTATAAATGATAAAAGGTCCATATGATTAGTTCCGAATTGAGATGATATGAGACAGTATCAATCCACGAAGGTTTAATCATTAAATATCCCTAGTCATAGTATTATCGAGATTGGACATCGATAATTCGTAAAAGACTAGTATTACACTTTTGCGCATTGTGGGAGCATAACGACATAGTTCTCATATATCTGGGTATTGGATACTCATGCAAGTGTAATAGGAGGTTGTGTTTACCGATGGTATGAAAACAGTTTCTCTCTGGATAGACCCCTCGGAATTCCATTGGTAGTATGACTATGTGTCTATGGAAGTGCGAATCAAGGTAGGTGTATTTGGTCTTAACCTGAGACTTGCACCGCTAATACTTGCGATAATCAATATACTTTGGTTTTGGTCGTCCACGACTTTAATAGGTTCTGTGTACGCCTCTTCTAGGTATATGAGAATCATAGTGTGTTGGGTGTGATGTCAAGATGGAAGTATCACTCTAGTTATAGTGGAGATGATGATCATGTAGGATACGGAACTGGTGCTTTTATATGCTGCAGCTATCAGGATATTGTGACTTGGTCAAGTTTATCCAATTATAGAGAATAGTTACTAGAGAACTTTTTTTTTCGTACGGGGCAGACACAATTCCAACCCCAGGCCTAGCATGTGACATCCGATACTGGATCGCAATACGCAATACTACGTATACTATGACTGATATAGATCATATATTCCTTTAAGAATATTTCTGGAGAATGGGTAGGCACGGTGCTTTGCCAGAAGCCAACCATGCCTTGTAAATCGTAAAAATATAGTACGTGTTCGGATAGTCCGACGACCAGATTTACTGCCAAAATATCTGGGGATCTTATGGGTCACTTCCCGAAGATTCACCAATGACGTATGACTCGCACATAATAATCTGGGATTAATCATTAAAGAAGAGAAAATTAATCTGGGATTAATTACGGACATATTTTATCTGGGATAAAATATTATATAAAGAGAGAAAAATGATTAATTTGGAATTAATCGATAAAATAATATAATCGATATATTATACGAAATTGGATTTTGACGCGGAATTAAAATTGGATTTTAATTCGGGCGAACGAGTTAATTTAGAATTAATTCGTTAGCGACATAAATAGTAATTTTGCTAGGCATAATTATTCAATTAAATTTGATTTAATTACGTCGTAACGGAAAATTTGTTAATTCAGAATTAGCGAACCCGAGCCCATGAGTGTTTGCGGGCCCACTCGAATTTCAAATTCAAGTGCGGCCCATAAGTCACATAAAGCGTCAAATCACTTGTCATTCAAGTGATGGATGTCTCGTCACTTTGAGTGATTGACAACTAGTCACTATTCATGAGTGATGTAAGTGGTTGAATGGCTTTAATGCTTGTACTTTTGGAATTTGAATTTTGGTATTAGTTTTTGGAAAACCAAAACCAACTCATTCTCTCCTTCTTCCCTCTCTCAACTCTCGGCCTAGTGCCAATTTCCTCTCTACTTTTTGGCAAATGCCGAGAACAAGATGAAGAACAAGGGAAAGATTTGCGGCAATTTTTCCGAGTGCCAGCACACATTAGGAGTCTTACGAAGGTGATAGGGAAACCGACCCATGGGCATGGAATGCACACCCAAGCTTGGAGCTTGGCCAAGCAAATGGAGCACAAAATAGAGGAGCTTTGCCGTGAGCATCATGGAGGGAAAGTTTGAAGATTTTGTTGTTCCTCGCATCGCAAAAGCCGATCTTTGTAAGTATGATTCCGCCATAGTTCTTATGAGTATTCACACATGTTTCTATGCTTGAATCGATCCCGGGACTATAGTAGAAACCCAATAATGGTATCAGAGCCATTTTGAGCATGAAATTGAAATTATGGTAAAATTTGGTAAATTGGATTTGAGCATGTTTGACTAAATTACTTGTTTGAGCGTGCTTGTATATGGATGACTTGGAGTTGTTGTGATCAATTTTGTGAAAAATGGATTGGATCAATTTTTCCCCAAATTGAGGCTTGCCGAAACTTTGAGTGTTGCCCTAAGTGATGGTGATTTTTGATTTTGATCATTAGATGAGTTGAAATCATTGGGAAATGTTGATTAGGATTTAATTGGATTGAATTCGGAATCAGACATGAAATCCCTAATTGCCGTGAATGATGTGGCATGGAAAATGATTGATTTTTTATTCAATTGTGTTGGACATAAGTTGATGATGTTTTGGAAATGTTAATTTGGTTAATCAGTCATGGATATACACTTTGGTTAATTTATTATGAAATTTGGAATTTTGGAATTAAATTAATTGGGCTTATTTTGGAATTGGGCATGTAAAAATTGTAATTGGGCTTAATGGGCTTGGTTGGGCCATGTTTGGTTTAGGCTAATTGGTCGGATCCAATTGGGCCAAAACCATTTCCATAAAGTCCAAATATGACTTAATGGCCCTTTAATATTAATTGGGCCTAATGGGCCTAAATTGGTTTTTGGCAAATAAGGGTGATTCCTTAAATGGGCTTTGGTATTTAGGTTTAACCCATATTGACCAAAAGTCCATGCCTTATGAAATTAATTAAAAGCCCATTGGACTTTAATTAAATTAACATTGGATGTTAATCGGGCTTTGAGACCCGTAACGATTAGATTTGGAATCTAAGTCGTAAAGGCACATTAAAAAGTGTAATTATTTAATTTATAATTAAATATAGAATTAGTATTAAATACAAATTAAATTGGATTTAATATTGTAGTTTAATATAATTCAAGAATTCTAACTTTGAGTACTTATTCACAAAACAAGTTGACTCGCACAAAATAGAATTGTTGTTTGAACATTGGATGGTAATTGATTTCAGATTAATTAATTGGGTTAGATTGATTGATAACATGTTTTATGTGAATACATGGTTGCGATGTATGAATAATGTATATCGGATGGATATTAGATGGGTGAGGGCAATTTTGGAAATTGTTGTAATAAATTTAGAATTTATAATTGGACCTGCGTGTCCAGCCTTTTACCTCTTGTCTCTGGTATTTCTCTTCTCACCTATCCCCCTCAATGTAAATGAGGTTTCTTTAGAAGTGTTATATAATCGGGTAGAAGTAATACTTGTGCTAGCGGGAGAGAGGAAATGGAGAGATTTGTTCTAGGAACAATGTGTTTAAATATCCATCCGCATATCATTATTATTTTATTTATACGCACTTTATTATGTTTTTAGAATGCATGTATAAGGGTGTATGATGATGAGACCTTAACAAAGATAATTAATTGGTTTCCAATTACGCGAAAAACCCTCAAAATATATTAAGCGTTTTTTCATTCCATTGAGTGATTCTTACTCAAGATCAAAGATTAGCACTGGTTTGTTGGCCAAAGTCAAGACCTTTGTCCATCGCGGATGTGTTTGAATCATGAAGGCTTTGTTCCATATCGGTGTCTTGTCCAAATTGTGATTTGTTGGCCAAAGTCAAGATCACTTCTTGTCCATCGACATCGATTACGACGCTTTCCATGGTCAACGGGTTCCGCTTAACCGGGATCATTAAGTTTGTTGTGCCAAAGCCAAGGCTTAATGGATTCAAAGGAAAAAGGTTAGGGAATATATTAGATATATTGACATATATAAGATATATGTTTCGGACTTGGATGTCCACCTATTGGATCTAGGAATTGGATGGGATCCAATTGATCTTAGAGATCTACCTAGTTAATTATCATACAATTTGTTGGCCAAAGTCAAGATTGTGTGTAATTTAACGGGATCCTAACCCACTAGGAAACAAGGTTTCCCGAGTACTCCACAGAGGGTTAGAGGCTTGCCGAAAAATAGTGGGAGGCAAGTATTAAATTTGTAATATTCGTTTAGTTACTTGCCAATATGCGCTCATTTCAATTATTTCATCAAATAAATTATTTATTAGTTGGACTAATATTTAATCATTGTTTTAATTAAACAGTTGGACTGTATTCAAACTACTTCAAATTATAGTTGATTATGTAATTGGATTATAGTAATCAATATATTTGAATTAACCAATTTAAATTATAGTTGATTATATAGTTAGACTATAGTAATCATCATAATCTATAGTACCTGAAATCGTTGATTGGATAGTTGGATTATAGCAATCAATAATAACTGAAAGATTAGTGTTTAAAACATAATCCTGGGAGAAAATATTTTTTTTTAAACGGCTTTAATTTTCAGATTGGGAATAAAATATCAGGATAGTCCTGGGGACCGAGAAGTTACTTTATTTGATAGAGTGACGTCTCAAGCCTAAGCCCGACGTTGAGCAAATAGTAGAACATGATATTTGAAATATTCATGTGATGATAACTTTAGTGCTTAATCTGTTATGCTTGCCGCAAAGACTCTTTAATTTCATAGTCAGAACTAAGAATTAGATCCTTATAGTATGATATTGAAATTGAAGGATCTTCATAGATCTATTCTTAGATCTTAGAAGTATAAATTGCAATAGAAAACTCTTGGAGAGTTAATGGCTATACTCAAGGAGACAAAGCCAGAGTTTACAATAGGGGAAGAAGCGCAAGGCGCATCTTACTTCGACATTCCAGAAGGCTAAGGCTTGGCCAAAGTCTTCTAGAGTGTGGAAAATGGGCAAAGGCAAAGTCATTATAATCTTCTGGGAAGACAAATGACATATCCCAAGATGTCTGCCTAAACTGTGGCAAACAAGGTCACTAGATGCGTGACTGCGGTATGGACATGGCAGACATGAAGGAAGTGAAGACAGGCAAGGCTCCGACTTCAAATATGTTTGTCATCAATATGTTCACTACTAGTATTAAAATTGGATTTTAGATAATGAGTGTCGTACATAAATATGTACTGATGTGCAGTATCTGCTGATTAGCAGGACACTGACTTCAATTGAGATTTATCTGTGAGACGGAAACGAGACGACAATCGCTGTTTTAACCGTAGAAACCTAAGTTTAGAAACTACCATTCGGGTATGTACTTAAATTAGGAAACTATTAGAATGTAACTAGTTTGACTAGAAACATTATCTCTATATCAGAGTATAATCCGTTGCAGATATACCTTTATATTCTAGAACACTAAAGTGTTTTATTTTATAAAGATGATATTGAGAAAAACACATGAGATGTAAATAGCAGTATCTATATTTTGAATATAAATTAATCTCAAACATATGACATGACAAACTAATAGCTCAAACTGATTTAATCAGTTGAGACTTATAAGTGGCATTATTGTCTGGGACACAATTAAATAAGACTCGTATATCCACTATTTCGAAGAGTGGATACTAGGACGGATTTGATTATATTCAAATAATATCTACGAATCTAGTTTATTAGGCAAAGTGCCTGAAATACTTTTTACTTGGTAAAATTGCAAATGCCACCGATCTGTTAGCCGTCGTTCATAGTGATGTAAGTGGGCCCATGTCTAGCTAGGCTAGAGGTGGATATGAATACTTCGAAACCTTTACGGATATGGCATCGCGTTATAGTTATGTGTTTCTTGTGAAACACGGATCGGAAACTTTTATTGAATTCAAAGAGTTTCGACATGAAGTAGACAGAAAGACCGGCTAAAGTATTAAAACCGTCACGGTTAGACCACGATGGAAAATACTTAAGCAATAAGTTTCTCAAATACTTCAAAGAGTATCTTTCAATGAGGACTACTCCTGGAACACATCAATTTGACGGTGTTTCCAAACAGAGAAACCAAATTTTGTTGGATATGATAAGGTTAATCATGAGTCGCTCTGAGCTACCATTTCCTTCAAAGGATATGCATTAATCAGTGCAAAACTTATTTTGAATAAGGTTCCACAAAAATATGTTAGACAGGTTTCATATTAGATATGAACAGGAAAGAAACTGGGATTTCTCATTCCTGAAAATTTGGGAATGCTGGCCATATGTTTGGATGATACCAAACTAGAACCAAAATTGGATAAGTGCCTAATTTTTGGGTTATCCTAGGGTAACCAAAGTATAGTACATATACAACTCATATGAGAACAATTTAATTATTGCTCACCATGCGGTTTTCCTAAGAGGAATACCGATATGCAGTGGTAAGTGGGTGCAAAGTAAAATTCGATGAAAATTAGAGTAATACTATTCCAGACACCGATTCCTTAATGGAACACAAATAGTTCATCAAGGATGAAGCTATACCAATAATCTTCGAATACACAAGAACCGCGCAAGTCGGAGAGAGTTAGAAAACAACCTGGGAGGTATGAGATTCTGATCTCACCTCGTAAAGATGTCAATCTTATTGAGGAATACAAACTGACTACGTATGAGGAAGTGATACAAGGTATCGACTCCCTATTATGGCAAAGTGCCATGAAGTCTGAAATGGATTCCATGTATACCAACTCAGTTTGGACACTGGTTGTTGTACCGAAAGGCATTGTGCCTGTTGGTACTATATCAGTTTTCAAGGAAGACATACATGGAAGGCAACATACCAACATACTAAGCTAGGCTTGTAGTGAAAAGGTATCGTTATCAACATTGTATCGATTACGATGAAACCTTTTACCTGTTGTCATGGTTAAATCCATTTGGACAATGCTTGCTGATGCTGCATGTTTTATTTATGAAATATGGCAGATGAACGTCAAAATCGCTTTCCTTAAATGGAAACCTTTTGGAGGATGTTTACAACATCCTGACGGTTTTATCGTACGAAAACGAGCAAACAAGATTTGCAAGTTAATTCGATCCATTGATGGATTGAAGCAAGCATAACATTCTTGGAACTATCGTTTTGATGTAATCATAATGGTATATGATTTAATTCAAAACGTAAATTATTCTTGTGTATATAAGAAGGTTAGTGGGAGCGCACTGACAGTGGTTATCCTAAATAATGATGATATACCATTTCTTGGAAATGATATTCCCATAATACAATCGGTGAAAGCTTGGCTTTCATGAAAATTCTCTGTAGAATTCTTGGGAGAAACAACCTTTATTCTAGGAAAAATGATCTACTAGGATAGATCTAAAAGTTGTTGGCACTCTCCGAGAACTCGTACATTGAAATCTATGTACGCGACCTGGTGTTTCATACGCTTTGAGCATATGGAGTCAAAATCGGGCCAATCCAAGTGATAGTCACTGGATTAATGTTAAGAACATCCTTAAGTATCTTAGATGAACTAATGATGCTTTCTTATACTATGGAGAAGGAGAACTTGAAGTGACTAGGTTCACCGTTGCAAGTTTCTTAACCGATATAAACGACTATAAGTCGTAACAAAGGTACTATATAGTTTGAATAATAGAACAGTGAGCTGGAAATCTTCCAAGCAAGATATTGTTGCCGAATAAACAACAAAAGCGGAAT
This sequence comes from Zanthoxylum bungeanum, assembly GCA_019454045.1. Taxonomy (NCBI): domain Eukaryota; kingdom Viridiplantae; phylum Streptophyta; class Magnoliopsida; order Sapindales; family Rutaceae; genus Zanthoxylum; species Zanthoxylum bungeanum. The sequence goes on along the minus strand of SKCR01025932.1, from coordinate 10,413 downwards.
ATTGCTGCAGCTGAGGCAGCAATAAAAGCCTTTTGGATTGATAATAATCCTAATCAGATTAGGAGTAGTTCTGTTAGCAGCTGAGCTAGGCTGCTACAGAGGCTAAAGAATTAATGGTCTCATCAACGATCCAGATATATACTTCAAATATTCATCTGATTCGTTCGAATCAGACATCGTGACGATGTGATGATCGAATAAATCACATTAGATGATAACACTGCAAATCCGCTGACGAAAGCATTTTCTCTACAGAAGTTTGAGCGAACTGTATATAGTTCGGGTGTAGGACACTTGAGTGATTAGCTATAGGCCAAGTGGGAGATTGTTGGACAATTATGACCCATAGCATCACTATTTGTACAGTTCATGGTGTTGTTGTACAAATTAACTATGTGACAAAGGAAATTGCCCTTTTATCATTTGTAATTGGATTACCTAGATGTATAAATGATAAAAGGTCCATATGATCAGTTCCGGATTGAGATGATATGAGACAGTATCAATCCACGAAGTTTTAATCATTAAATATCCCTATTCAGAGTATTATCGAGATTGGACATCGATAATGCGTAAAAGACTAGTATTACACCTTTGCGCATTGTGGGAGCATAACGACATAGTTCTCATATATTTGGGTATTGGATACTCATGCAAGTGTAATATGAGGTTTTTTTTACCGATGGTACGGAAACAATTTCTCTCTGGATAGACCCCTCGGAATTCCATTGGTAGTATGACTATGTGTCTATGGAAGTGCAAATCAGGGTAGGTGTATTTGGTCTTAACCTGAGACTTGCACCGCTAATACTTGCAACAGTCAATATACTTTGGTTTTGGTCGTCCAGGGCTTTAACAGGTTCTGTGTACGCCTCTTCTGGGTATATTGAGAATCGTAGTGTGTTGGGTGTGATGTCAAGATGGAAGTATCACTCCAATCACAGTGGAGATGATGATCATTTAGGATACGAAACTGATGCTCTTATATGCTGCAGCTATCGGGATATTATGACTAGGCCATGTTTATTCGATTATAGAGACTAGTTACCAGAGATCCGATATGTGCTTCGTACGTGGCAGGCATAATTCCAGCCCCAGGCCTAGCACGTGGCATCCGATACTGGACCGCAATACGCAATACTACGTATATTACACCTGATATAGATCACATATTCCTTGGGTAGGCACGGTGCTTTGCTAGAAGCCAACCATGTCTTGTAAATCGGTAAAAACATAGTACTAGGTACGTACGTGTTCAGATAGTCTGACGACCGAATTTACTGCCAACATATCCGGGGATCTCATGGGTTGCTTCCCGAAGATTCACCGATGACGTATGACTCTCACATAATTAATCTGGGATTAATCATTAAAGAAAGAGAAAATTAATCTGGGATTAATTACATATATATTTTATTTAGGATAAAATATTATTTAAAGAGAGAGAACGATTAATTTGGAATTAATCGATAAAATAATATATTCGATATATTATACGAAATTGGATTTCGACGCACAATTAAAATTGGATTTTAATTCGGGCGAACGAGTTAATTTTGAATAAATTCGTTAGCGATATGAATAGTAATTTTGCTAGGCATAATTATTCAATTAAATTTGATTTAATTACGTCGCAACGGAAAATTAATTAATTCTGAATTAGTGAACCCGAGCCCAGGAGTGTTTGAGGGCCCACTCGCATTTCGAATTCAAGTGCGGCCCACAAGTCACATCAAGCGTCAAATCACTTGTCATTCAAGTGATGGATGTCTTGTCACTTTGAGTGATTGACAACTAGTAACTATTCATGAGTGATGTAAGTTTTTGGAAAACCAAAACCAACTCATTCTCTCCTTATTCCCTCTCTCAACTCTCGGCGTAGGGCCAATTTCCTCTCTAAGTTTTGGCAAATACCGAGAACAAGATGAAGAACAAACGAAAGATTTGCGGCAAATTTTTCTGAGTGCTAGCACACATTAGGAGTCTTACGAAGGTGATAGGGAAACCCACCCATGGGCATGGAATGCACACCCAAGTTTGGACCTTGGCTGAGCAAATGGAGCACAAAATGGAGGAGCTTTGTCGTGAGCATCATGGAGGGAAAGCTTGAAGATTTTGTTGTTCCTCACATCGCAAAAGTTGATCTTTGTAAGTATGATTCCGCCATACTTCTTATGAGTATTCACACATGTTTCTATTCTTGAATCGATCCCGGGACTATAGTAGAAACACAACATATGGGATAGCAATAGTGAAGATGAAACAGAGTAAGTGAGAGATTTCTGGGAAAACTTCTCGAGCAATGAAGAAGATGAGGTAAAAGGGATGACTCGCAGTGGACGTTTTTACAGTGATGTAACGGATAAAGGTAAAAAAGTGCTAAAAGAAGGACAAGAGGTGACGGAGAATACAGATAACACTGAGGGGGATACTATGTTGAGTCAATTGAAGAAGACACATGCACAAGTGAGCATATGGGAGTTATTATGTGCCTCTCAAGAGCACATGTGTGCCATGGTAGAAGCTCTAAGCAAGATAATGGTACCTGAAGATGCAAACCCGATAATGTTCATAGGGTCGGTTCAGAAAGAGGGTAGGCAGATGATAACATTCTCTGAAGAGGAACTCCCGATGGAGGGGAGGAATCACAATAAGTCGCTATTTATAAAAGCGAAAATAAGAGGAAAAAAGACATCTTGTGTGATGGTGGATGATGGCTCATATATGAATGTGTGCCTTTGAAGATCCAGTCAAGGTTGGTTATGCGGAAAATAGATTTAAGCCCCTCTAGTATGACTATCAAAGCATATGATGATAGTAAATGGGGAGTCGAAGGTACTTTTGTCACAGTAGTCAAAGTGGGCCCGATAGAGGACGAGGTGGAGTTCACAGTGCTTGATATCCCAGCTACATTCGCTCTGTTATTGGGGAGGCCATGGTTTCATAAACTTGGGGGGTGTGTCATCCACTTTGCACTAGGTTATTAAATTCCCACATGGAGGGGAAGTCGTCACCATTAGGGTTGAAGTAGACAATGTTGTGGCTGCTTTAGACATACAACCTTTCACAAGGTTCCAAGTGGCAACAAACTTCGAAGAATGGGTGGACCCTAAAGTGGCTAGAATCATGGAAATAATGAAGTATGAGTCAGACACAGGTTTGAGTGCTAGAGGCCATGGAATAAGAGCGCTGCCATATTTCAAGGGGCAGACCACTAAAAGGGGATTGAGGTATGAATCCGATGGGAATGAGCCAAAGACTAAGAAAAAAGGATGAAGCTGATGGAATATGTTGTGAAAGCCACATGGTATCAATGAGAGTTTGAACCCTTAGAAGTCAGTGGGATCATAGTACCATGATTCAAGATCTTCAAGGATGTGATGGGCAAAGAACCACAGGCAGAGGAAGTTGCAAAAGAGAAAGATAAATGGGAAGAAGAACTACTACACTTGGAGAATCTGACGCTCGAAGAAAGCAAGAAGACAGAAGTGAAGGTAAAAATCTTGGTCCCAAGATCAAACAAGACATGAAAATCATGCATGAATACACCAACGAAGATAGCGGAATACTTACATTGGTTGGTTGAGACGAATCGAAGACGAATCAAGGCCAAAAACGCACTGCCATGGACGCCCACTGCATGCAGTCCACTGCCTTCTGTCTTCAGTTTTTGAGCTGCGAAATGGAGCTCCTAATTACGTCGGATGGATCCCGGCTCATGGTCGAACCTCCCTACCACCTTCGCAAGACTCGTAAGTGTGCTAGCACTTGAATTTTCACCATGAAAACCCACTCTTGCTTCCCTAAAACTCACGCCCAAACTGCTTCCAAAACCAGTGAGTATTTCTCACTGTGTGCGTGAGAGAGGAGAAAGAAAATGAGAGATGAAATGTGTTAACTTGTTGCCAAAAAGTGTAAAGCCTTTTGATTATATATTTTCCAAAAATAATAATCAATTACCATTTAATTTTATCTAATAAATTAAATGAATTTTGGAGCCAAAAAACCAAAAGTTTTCCCTCAAATTTGCTTTTCACTTTATGTCAAGTCCATCATCATTATTCATATCACCTTTATTAAAGTGACATGATGTCAAGTCACATCACTCAAAGTGACATGCGATTTGACGCTTGATGTGAGCGATTGATTTGACGCTTGATGAGACTTGCGTCGCCGCACTCGAATTCGAAATTCGAATGCGCTCGCAATCACATCCGGGCTCGGGTTCGTTAATTCTAAATTAACGATTTTTCCGTCACGTCGTAATTAAATGATTACGCCTAGCGAATTCATTATTCACGTCGCTAACGAATTAATTCTAAATTAATTCGTTCGCCCGAATTAAAATCTAATTTTAATTCCACGTCGAAATCTAATTTCGTTTAATATATCGAATATATTAATTTAATCGATTAATTCCAAATTAATCGTTATCTCTCTCTTGACGATATTTTATCTAGGATAAAATATCTCCGTAATTAATCCTAGATTAATTTTCTCTCTCTTCTATATAATCCCAGATTATTCAAGAGTGCGAGTTGTGCGTCATCGGTGGATTATCGGGAAGCGACCCATGAGATCCCCGGATTAGCTGGCAGTAAATACGGTCGTCGGAGTATCCGAATCACGTACGTACCAAGTACTACGTTCTACCGATTTACGAGACAAGGTCGACTCCTAGCAAAGCACCAAGTCTTCCCAATTCTCCGGACATATCCATTTAAGAATATCAAATATCTGTATCAAGCGTAGTATACAAATGTATTGTGTGCATCGGCCCAGTATCGGATAGTCACGTGCTAGGGCTGGGGCTGGATAAGTGTCTGCCCAGTCCGAAGCACATATCGGATGTCTGGTAACATAGTCTTTATAATCGGATAGTTATGACCTGGTCACAATATCCCGATTGGTTGCGCAACACTCAAGAGCACTAGTACCGTATCCTGCGTGACATCATCTTCAATATGACTGAAGTGATACTTCCGTCTTGACATCACACCCAATACACTACGACTCTCTGATAAACCCAGAAGTGGTGTACGCAGAACCGGTTAAAGCCCTGTACCACCAAGACCAAAGTCTATCGATTATCGTAAGTATTAGCGATGCAAGTCTCAGGTTAAGACTATACACACCTACCTTGATTTCGGCCTCCCATAGACACATAGTCATAATACCAATGGGATTCCGATGGGTCTATCCAGAGCGAAGCTGTTTCCCGTACTATCGGTGAAACACGACCTCCTATCGCACTTGCATAAGTATCCAATACTTATATATATGAGAACTATGCCGTTGTGCCCTCACAACGTACACAAGTGCAATACTAGCCTATTCCGCATTATCGATGTCCAGTCTCGATAATACTACGGCTAGGGATATTTAATGATTAATCATTCGGGGACTGATACTGTCTCATATCATTCTCAGTCCAGGAACTAATCATAGGGACCTCTCTTCATTATATATTTATGGTGATCTAATCACAAATGATGAGAGTGCAATTTCCTTGTCACATAGTTAATTTGCTACAACAACACAATGATCTGTGCAAATAGTGACGCTATGGGTCATTTTGTCCAACAATCTCCCACTTGGCACATAGCCAGTCACTCAAGTGTCCTACACTCGAACTATGTACGGTTCGCTCAAATTGCTGAGGAAAGGTTTTCATCAGCGGATTTGTTTGATTATCGTCTGACGCGATTTACACGAATTGACATAAATCATCGTTCCCGAATGATTTCCAACACATCCAATGATCAAAAATCAAAAAATGACCAAGACATTTTAGGGCTAAGGCATTCGGCCAACATAGAAAATTTGGGGAAATTTATTCCAAACACAATTTCAACAAATTGATCCAATCAATCCTCAATTAAAACACATTTAAACATATTCATTCATCCAATTTCATAAATCATGCTCAAACACATTTTTACCCAAATTGTAACCCGAAGTTAATTTCATGCTCAAACCTTGCTCTAGATGCCACTGTTGGTTTCTACTAAGGTCCCAAGATCAGTAATAAGCATGAATCAAGTGCGAATACACATCAAAGAAGTTACGGAATACTTACATCGAGTGGTTGAGCGACGCAGAGGTGAACAAAAAATCAAAATTCGGCAGTGAGCTGAAACAACTCACTGGTTTGGCCTCCATCTGTGGTCATTCGTCAAGCTCCAAGCTTCGTCGAATGGTTCCCGGCTCATGGGTGGACTTCCTTATCACCTTCGCATGTCTCGTAAGTGTGCTAGCACTTGATATTTTGCCATAAAATCCAACTCTTTGGTTCCCACTGTCACAGTTTTTAGAGGGAAAAACCAGTGAGCATTTGCCACGTTGGGCGTGAGATGAGGGAGAAAGAGGAAGAGAGAAAAATGTGTTGAATTGTTGGTATTTTGTGTATAAAATCCACTTATATATTTTCCAAAAATAATAAAATGATTTACTGCAAAATTGGCTTTACAAAAGTCAAACAATAAAGCCACACCAACCTCCATCAACTCACATCAATCCATCAATCATGAATAGTGACTTGCGTCAATCACTCAAAGTGAAAGACATCCATCACTTGATTGACGAATGATGTGACTCTAGTTGCGACTAGCGATTTCACGCTTGATTTGACTTGCGTGCCGTATTCGAATTCGAAATGCGAATGCGCTCGCAAATAATCCTGGGCTCAGGTTCGCTAATTCCAAATTAACGAATTTTCCATTGCGTCGTAATTAAATGATTACGCCTAGCGAAATCACTATTCATGTCGCTAACGAATTAATTCTAAATTAATTTGTTCGACCGAATTAAAATCTAATTTTAATTTCGAGTCTAAATCCAATTTCATTTAATATATCAAATATATTAATTTCTCGATTAATTCCAAATTAACCGTTATCAGTCTTTTAATGATATTTTATCCCAAAAAAAATATCTCCGCAATTAATCCCATATTAACTTTCTCTCTCTTCTAATTAATCCAGATTAATTTAGAGTGCGAGTTATACGTCATCGGTGAATCTTTGGGAAGCGATCCATGAGATCCCCAGATATGTTGGCAGTAAATTCGGTCGTCGGACTATCCGAATACGTAAGTACCTCGTACTACATTTATACCGATTTACAAGACAAGGTTGGCCTCTAGCAAAGCACCATGCCTACCCAATTCTCCGGAAATATCCTTACATGAATAAAGGATCTGTATCAGGCGTAACATATGTAGTATTGCGTATTTCTGTCCAGTATTAGGCCTGGGGCTGGAATTTTGTCTACCTCGTACGAAGCACATGTCGAATGTCTGGTAACTAGTCTCTATAATCGAATATACATGTCCTTGTCATAATATCCCGATAGTTGCAGCATTTAAGAGAACTAGTCCCGTATCCTACGTGACCATCATCTCCATATGACTGGAGTGACACTTCCGTCTTGACATCATACCCAACACACTACGATTCTTAATATATTGATTGTCGCAAGTATTAGCGGTGCAAGTCTCAGGTTAAGACCAAATACACCTACCCTGATTTCGGACTTCGATAGACACATAGTCATACTACTAATGGAATTCCGAGGGGGTCTTATCTAGAGCGAAGCTGTTTCCCATACCATCGGTAAAACACAACCTCCTATTACACTTGCATGAGTATCCTATACCCAAATATATGAGAACTCTGTCATTGTGTCCTCACAACACGCACAAGTGTAATACTAGTCTTTTACGTATTATCGATGTCCAATCTCGATAAAGACTATGGATATTTAATGATTTATCCTTCGTGGACTGATACTGTCTCATATCATTCTCCGTCCAGGAAAAAATCATAGGGACATCCTATCATTTATATATCTAGGTTATCTAATCACAAATGATAAAAGTTTAATCTCCTTTGTCACATAGTTAATTTGTATAACAACACAATGATCTGTACAAATAGTGACGCTATTAGTCATAATTGTCCAACAACGGGAAATAGACGTCGGAAGGGAAAAATATAAAAATAAATACATCAATAAATTTAACTCGTAAATGGCCTCGGATTCACCCGGTTAATCTCTGTTTTTAAGTATTAAGCATCGGCCCAAAACCCCTGCACCCATCCAAAGCCCTTTTCGCCCAAGCCCAATCCAAATATTTAAAACATTTAAAACACATGTCACAAATCAAATCAAATCCAATAAAATTAAATTAAATCAAATCAAATCAAATCTCCTAAATCATTTTCCTAAACTAAATAAATCTCCTTCCTAAATTGAATAGATATTTTCCTTATAACACACTAATTGAAGATACCCCCATGATTGCATGATTTCTTTCCTTCCAATGCAAAGAAAACCCTAACCCACTCTTATAAAAAGAAACACAAACCAAACCTTAAGACCATTAGAGGGAGCTCATATTCACTGCTAAACACAAAAATAAAACCATAATAATCTCTATCTCTCTCAACTCTCACTCTCGGCCTTTCCTTCACGTGAACAAATCACTGAACATCTTCATAAAACAGCCAGCTGTAGACAACAGAAATCTGCCATGCATGTTGTTCCGGACTCGCGGCCCGGTTGGGAGTACGAAGTAGCCCACAGATGACTAAACCAGAGAATAAAGGAGTCGCCACCCAATGTAAACTGGGAAATAGTTTAAGGCCGCACTCACCCCTCGCAAGGGAATACCTCAAACTCTTGGGTTCGGAATGGTCCCTTACTTATGCTACTTAAAATGAATGGATTTATACGATAATATGACCGGGCCTATGCAACATACACATTCGAGAATGACCTACATCTAAATTTGCTTTCATAAAAGTAAATCATTTATCTAAGTGCGCATATAACCTATTCTAAGTTTACATACCACATATTCTAAGTTTGCGTACAACCTATTCTAAGTTTTACATGCTACCTATTCTAAGTCTCAATAATGGCAAGCATATAATATCACACGATGAGCATGTTGAATTATCAAACACAAAGAATAAATAACATCCTAAACATAAACGTAAATTAAATTACTATTGCAAAAGAAAAATAACTAAATCATGCATAGAGAAATATCATAATCATGCTTAAAAATAAATAACTTATAAGACTAAATCATGCTTAAAACGTAAGGTTGGATGAAACGAAACATGTGAATCTCTCAAGTGGTACGTGGCATTGTATCCCGAGTGTAAACTAAAATATTGTCCTTTCAGATTCGGCTACGGAATTTACGTCCGGGTTTACATCCGATATACCACAAGAGAGAACACATATTACGTTCATCCGGAAATCACATCATGCACCAATCCACAATACTCATCCGAAATAAAGTTCTAAAATAAATGAAAATAAAGGATAATAAATAAAGAAAGTGCCCTAAGGTCTAACCTCTTAAATCGTCTCTCAGAAGTGCGCTACGCGATTGTCGAAAGGGTTGATGCTCCACAACTCCTCTGGTTCACTGGTTCAATGTTTTCCTTCGCTGTTTCATTATTTTGGCTGTTGTTTTTTACTCTGTTTTAAAGCTATTTTTGGTGGTCAGGGGCTATGTTTCAGGGCTATTTTCGGTGGTCAGGGGCTGTGTTTCAGGGGCTGTTTTCGATAGTCAAGGGCTGTGTTTTAGGGGCTGTGTTCGGTGGTTATAGGCTGTGTTTTAGGGGGTGTTTTCGGTGGTCATGGGTTGTGTTCGGTGGTCAGGGGCTTTGTTTCATGGGCTATTTATAGTGGTCGGGGGCTGTGTTTCAGGGGCTGTTTTCGATAGTCAGGGGCTGTGTTTTAGGGGCTGTGTTCGGTGGTTATAGGCTGTGTTTTAGGGGGTGTTTTCGGTGGTCATGGGTTGTGTTCGGTGGTCAGGGGCTTTGATTTGATTTGATTTATTTTATTTAGGTATGTAATTTAATCGAATTAGGAAATCGTTTGATGAGATTTGATTTGTATCATTTAATTAGGGAATGTGATTTGTCTTGATTTTAACATTTGTTTAATATGTGTTTTTGTTTAATTTGGAAGGTGATGGGCGTGAATGGACTCCTTGGGCGTGTATCAGAGGCAGTTTTCAGTGGCATTCAGGCGTGTTCAGTTCAGGGGCATTTGGGTGTGTCTCAGAGGTAGTTTTTATGGGCTGGTTTAGGCGTGTTCAGGGGCTGACTTCAGGGGTTTGGACGTGTTCAGGGGCAGACTTCAGGGGCTAATGGATGAAAGATAATAGCGCGAGTGTGATGAATGATATTTATATCACTATTTCCCACTCAGGTAACCTAATATTTTGTATATTTTCTTGGGTTTTGTGAATGTTTTGATGTGTTTTATTGTTATTTTGCAGATAAATAAACTTTGGAAAACATTGGAAGCAATTTGGGGCCAAAATAGAGAAAAAATGACAGAAGGGGCATTTTCATAATTTCCAGCGCGTGACGCCACGACCTTCAGTGT
>SKCR01025931.1:0-19611 GCA_019454045.1 Zanthoxylum bungeanum | reverse complement strand
TGAAATATTCATATCCACTTCTAGCTTAGCTAGATATGGGCCCAGTTACTTCACTATGAATAAAGGCTAACAGATCGGTGGCACTAGCACTTTTTCCAAGTAAATAGTGTTTTAGGCACTTTGCCGAATAAACTAGATTCGTAGATTTTATTTGATTGGAATCAAATTAGTCCTAGTACCCACTCTTAAAAAGTGTGGATATACGAGTCTTGTTTAATGTGTCCCATACAACAATGCCACATATAAGTCTCAACTGATTAATCAGTTTGAGCTATTAGTTTGTCATATTTCATGTTTGAGATTTATTTATATTCAAAATATAAATACTGTTATTCACATCTAATGTGTTTATCTCAATATCATCTTTATAAAATAAAACACTTTAGTGTTCTAGAATATAAAGGTATACTCGCAACAGGTTAAACCCTGATACATAGATAATGTTTCTAGTCAAACTAGTTACATTACAACAGTTTCCTAATTTAAGTACACACCCGAAGGGTACTTCCTAAACCTAGGTCACTACAGTTAAAACATCGATTGTCGTCCCGTTTCCTATTCGTAGAAAAATCTCTACTGAAGTCAGTATCTTGCTCATAGCAAATTCTGCACACCAGTACATATTTATGTACCACATCCAGTATCTAAAATCTAATTTTGATACTAGTATTGAACATGTTTATTACAAACATGGTTGAAGCCGGAGCCTTGCCCCTCTTCAATTCCTTCATGTCTGCCTTGTCCATACGGCAGTCACGCTTCCGTGTCCTCGTTTGCCACAATTTAGGCAGACATCTTGGGATATGTCATTTATCTTCCCAGAAGATTATATGATTTTGTCTTTGCCCCTTTTCCACACCCCATAAGCCTTTGGCCAAGCCTTGGCCTTCTAGAATGTCGAAGTAAGGTGCGCCTTGCGCTTCTTGCCTTATTGCAAACTTTGGCTTTGTCTCTTTGAGTATAGCCATTAACTCTCCAAGAGTTTACTATTGCAATTTGTACTTCTAAGATCTAAAGAATAGATCTATGAAGATCCTTCAATTTCTTTATCATACTTTAAGGATCTAATCCTTAGTTCTGAATAAGAAATTAAGGAGTCTATGCGGCAAGCATAATGGATTAAGCACTAAAGTTATCATCACATGAATATTCCAAATATCATGCTCTACTATTTGCTTAACTTCGGGCTTAGGCCTAATATATTATTTTATCAAATAAAGTAACTTATTAGTTTCCAGGACCATCCTGAAATTTTATTCCCAATTTGAAAATTAAAGTCGTTTAAATACATTTTCACCCAGGATTATGTTTTAAACACTAATCTTTCAATTTATCTTGATTCTAATAGTCCAACTATTTAATCAACGAGTTTAGGTACAATTCATTATAATGATTACTATAGTCTAACTATATAATCAACTATAATTTAATTGGTTTAATTCAATTATATTGATTACTATAATCCAATTATAAAATCAACTATTAATTGAAATAGTTTTAATACAGTCCAACTGTTTAATTAAAACAACATTAATTATTAGTCCAACTAATAAATAATTTATTTGAAGAAATATTTGAAATGAGCGCGTATGGCAAGTAACTAAACGAATATTGCAAATTTAATACTTGCCTCCCACTATTTTTCGGCTAGCCTCTAACCCTCTGTGGAGTACTCAGGAAACCTTGTTTCCTAGTGGGCTAGGATCCCGTTAAATAACACACAATATTGACTTTGGCCAACAAATTGTATGATAATTAACTAGGTAGATCTCAAAGATCAATTGGATCACATCCAATTCCTAGATCTAGTAGGTGGACATCCAAGTCCGAAACATATATCTTATATATGAAAATATATCCAATATATTGCCTAACCTTTTTCCTCTGAATCAACTAAGCCTTGGCTTTGGCACAACAAACTTAGTGATCCCAGTTAAGCGGAACCCATTAACCATGGAAAGCTTCGTAATCAATGTCGATGGACAAGAAGTGATCTTGACTTTGGCCAAAAAATCACAACTTGGACAAGACACCAATATGGAACAAAGCCTTCATGATTCAAACATATCCTCGACGGACAAAGGTCTTGACTTTGGCCAACAAACCAAATGCCAGTCTTGGATCTTGAGTAAGAATCACTCAATGGAAGGAAAAACGCTTAATGTGATTTTGAGGGTTTTTCGCGTGCAAATTGGCAACCAATTTATTATCTTATTAAGGTCTCATCATCATACACCCTTAAACATGCATTCTAAACACATAATAAGGCGCATATAAATAATATAATAATGATATGCGGATGGATACTTAAACATTGTTCCTAGAACAAATCTCTCCATTTCCTCTCTCCCGCTAGCACAAATATTACTTCTACCTGTTACATAACACTTCTAAAGAAACCTCATTTACATTGAGGGTAATAGGTGAAAAGAGAATACAAAGAGTAAGGAGGTAATAGGCTGGACACGCAGGTCCAATGAATAAATTCTAAATTTATTACAACAATTTCCAAAATTGCCCCACCCATCTAATATCCATCTGATATACATTATTCATGCATCGCAACCATGTATTCACACAAGCATGTTATCAATCAATCTAATCCAATTAATTAATATGATAATTAATGACCATCCAATGTTCAAACAACGATTTGATTTTGCTCGAGTCAAACTCGTTTTGCGAATAAGTACTCAAAGTACGAATTCTTGAATTAAATTAAACTATAACATTAAATCCATTTTAATTTGTATTTAATACTAATTCATTATTTAATTCCAAATTAAATATTTACACTTTTAATGTACCTTTACGACTTAGATTCCAAATCTAATCGTTACGGGTCTCAAAGCCTGATCAACATCCATGTCAATTTAATTTAAAGTCCAATGGGCTTTTAATTAATTTCCAAGTCATGGAATTTTGGTCAACATGGGTCAAACCCAAATAAGAAAGCCCATTTACGAAATCACCTTTATTTGCCAAGAAATCAATTTAGGCCCATTAGGCCCAATTATTATTAAAGGTCCATTAAGTCATATTGGACTTTTTGGATATGGTTTTGGGCCCAATTGGATCCAACCAATTTAGCCTAAACCTAAATAGTACAACCAAGCCCAATTAGCCCAATTACAACTTTAAAGCCCAATTTCCAAAATAGGCCCAATTAATTAAATTACCAAATTCCAAATTTTATAACATAATTAACTAAAGTGTATGCCATAATTAATTACCAAAATTAACATTTCCAAAACATCAATTAGCCTAATTAATTATGCTCATTAACATCAAAACATGTCCAACACATTTTAATCAAAAATCAAACCCATTTCATGCTTCAATACTCACGACATTTTGGGGTTATTTATGTCCGATTCGGTTTCAATCCAATTAAATCCACAATCAACATTAAATCAACATTTCCCAAATGATTCTAACTCATCCAATGATCAAAAATAAAAAATACCATGATATTAGGGTAGTATTGAATTCGGCCAAGCCAACCCAATTTGGGGAAAATTGTTCCAAATCAATTTTCATGAAATTGATCCAATCAAACTTCAATTAAACTTCATTTAAGCATACTCAATCAAGAAATATAATCAAATCATGCTCAAATACAATTTACCCAATTTTAAACATTAAAAGTTTCATAATCAATATTGGCTCAAGATATCATTGTTGGGTTTCTCTAAGGTCCCAAGGATCATTATCAAGCAAGAAACATCATGTGAATACATCAAAGGAATTTTTGGAATACTTACATTGAGCGGTTGAGCGATGCGACGAAGAACAAAAACTTTTTAAGCCCTTTGAATCTCCATAGCCTCTCGACTTTACTGGTTTATGTCCTCCATTTTCGGTCCAAGCTCCTAGCTTTTTGGTGGTGATTCCAAGCTCACGGATGCATCCCTATCACCTTCGCAAGACTCTAAAGTGTGCTAGCACTCCGTGAAAATTTGCAACAAATCCTCACTTGTTTCTCCTTCATGTCTCGGTAATGACAGAAAACAGAAGAAGAAGATGCAGCCCTTTGGGAATGAGAGAGGAGAGAATAAGAGAGAGAGGTTGGTTTTTGTGTATTAGGTAATTGATTTCCAAAATCAATTAAACATATACCAAAAATCTAATCTCAAAAAGTCAAGGCATTAAAGCCATTCAACAACCACCATCAATCACAATGACAAGTTGTCAAATCACTCAAAGTGACTAGACATCACATCAATCGATTGACTAGTGATTTGACGCTAGATGTGACTTGTGGGCCGCACTTAAATTCGCAATGCGAGTGCACTCGCAAACACTACCGGGCTCGGGTTCGCTAATTCCAAATTAACGAATTTTCCGTTGCGACGGAATTAAAATCTAATTTAATTAAATAACTTTGCCTTGCAAAATTACTATTCACATCGCTAACGAATTAATTCTAAATTAACTCGGTCGCCCGAATTAAAATCTAATTTTAATTCCTCGTCGAAATCCAATTTCGTATAATATATCGAATATATTATTTTATCGATTAATTCCAAATTAATCGTTTTCTCTCTTTAAATAATATTTATCCCAGATAAAATATCTTCACAATTAATCCCAGATTAATTTTCTCTCTAATCTAATTAATCCCAGATTAATAAAGTGCGAGTCATACGTCATCGGTGAATCTTGGGAAGCGACCCATGAGATCCCCGGATATATTGGCAATAAATCCGGTCGTCAGACTATCCGAACACGTAAGTACCTAGTACTACGTTTGTACCGATTTACAAGACAAGGTTGGCTTCTAGCAAAGCACCATGCCTACCCAATTCTCCAGATATATCATTACAGGAATATGTGATCTATATCAGGTGTAGTATACGTGGTATTGCGTATTTCGATCCAGCATCGGATGTCACGTGCAAGGCATGGGGCTGGAAATGTGTCTGCCCCGTACGAAGCACATATCGGATCTCTGGTAACTAGTCTCTATATCGGATAATCATGACCTAGTCATATTATCCCGATGACTGCAGTACATAAGAGAACCAGTTCCGTAACATGCGTGATCATCATCTCCACTATGACTGAAGTGATACTTCCATCTCGACATCACACCCAATACACTAAGATTCTCAATATATCTAGAAGAGGCGTACACAGAACCTGTTAAAACCCTGGACGACCAAAACCAAAGTATATTGATTGTCGCAAGTATTAGCGTTGCAAGTCTCAGGTTAAGACCAAATACACCTACCCTGATTCGGACTTCCATAGACATATAGTCATACTACCAATGGAATTCTGAGGGGTCTATCAAGAGCGAAGCTGTTTTCCGTACCATCGGTAAAACACAATCTCCTATGTATCCTATACCCAAATATATGAGAACTATATATTTTTTAGTTTTTATTACAACTTTTTATTTTTTTACTTTATGTTTTGTAGTTAAATTTCCGCTGGGGTAAAACGTGAAACATTTAATATAATTATCTAGGTAAATCTCACATAATTATAATTTATAAATTATAATTTAACCGGATTAATTAATGTCAGACTTTATTGCCGCCTATATGGTCGGGTTAAATATAAATTACTTTACCGCCTATATGGCTGGTCTTTATGTGACAGATAATTACCGCCTATATGGCTGGTGTAGTTGAACTAAATGGATTACCGCCTATATGGCTGGTTTTAAATGTTTAATATTATTAATTCCTGAGAAAGCAGAACATAAAATAATTTATATATTATAATAAGTGAGATTCCTAGATAAGAAATATTAAATGTGAATCCTCTAACCCCATCATTTTATTTTTATTCTAGGGAAGTGATGAAACACAATATTCACACTTAATAATTGATTTTCTTTATTATGGGTAATTCTTTAGTTTGTTTATTGAGTCTTAAGCTTAATGCTTCTTGTTGTCTGATCACTAATAAGATTGATGTGGTAAACTTAAAATGAACTAGACATAGGGATTTAAAGTTTCAGCCTTAGATTTAATAGCCCACGATCTTCCTTAAGGATATATAACCCTTTAATAGTCGTGCGGAGGTAGCCATAATTGGAACTTAATCTTAATGAATCCAAGTAATTTGGTTGACATAGACATATGGTTCAATTGGGTTATACTGGGTATTTGCGTCTGACCATCGACATAGGTTTTTGCATATTTTCGTGTTCCAGGTTAGCAATCTGATTTATTACGCATATATAAGAGAATCAATTCATCTTATAATAATATTGTGTGGAGTCACGACCCTAGATCATTGAGTCTTTTCTTTAATTTCCTTTGTATTCTCTTTTGAGTCTGCTTTTATTTTATTTTGCAAAACCACATTCAACCAACCAAAAGCAATCAATTCCCCTTCTCCCTATAATTAGATACCTGTAAATAAATAGTATCAATAATTAATAACAACAGTAGGAATTAAGTCCTCGTTGGATCGATATTTTTATACTACTGAACGACATGTGCGCTTGCGTTATACGTGTGTGTTTACGCCGGTCAAGTTTTTGGCGCCGTTGCCGGGGACTTATTTTTTTTGAGTTATTAATTTTGAAGCTATCTAATTTACTTGTATCTAATTTTCTTTATTTTTATCTATAATTTTTATTTCTTTATTTTGTTTTTAGGTGATTGAAAAATGGAACATTATTGGGAGATTGAAATATTACGAACTTTACTAGAAGAAGATACACCCCAAATCTGGGAGCAACAGTCCGATTTCTGAGGCCTGTTGTCCAGCCCAACAACTATCTTTGGATGTCAGAATCAAGCAATTCTACATTGCTCAACATAACGAATATGGAGATGTGTAATTTGTGATGGTAACCACTCGAGCGATCGATGTATATACCTTTCAGAGTGGCAAAATTATTGGAATCATTCAAGGTACGGAGAACCATCATATTTTCCATCTTATCCACCATCTACCTACGATCTTCATTAACAATCAGAACCATCAGAAGAAGATCAGATGATTGACACACTCAAATATTGGTTTAAGAAACGAGACGAAGAGTTGGATACGATGCTTGAAACATACCAGAATCAACTCGAAAGTATTCAGAGACAATCAACATCTATTCAGAGGATGACAGATAAAATCAGACAATTCACAGAAAACCAGAACTACATACCTCAAGAACGAGTTTCAGATGACACTGATGAAGCCTTCGAGTACCAATCAGTTCACAATGACACTTCAACAGAGGAGGAGCTAGTAGTATCAACAACCAGAGGTATCAGTTCAGGAGCCCGAACCAGCAAAGTCTCGATTTGATTTTTATTATTCTGACTCTGATGAGGATGAAGCTGATCTATTTGTACCAACTACACCAACAATGGAGGATCAAAATTTCAATCCTCAAAATGAAGATCTTGGATCATGCTTTACCATGATGTTTGATGAAGATCTACCTGAACCATCCATTCCAGTCCTATCAGAGGATGAAGACCTAATGTCAGAAACATCTTTACATCCTCAGGCAGATACTTATGGAGCATGCATTTCACATATGACGGATGAAGAGTTGAATACGGAAATTTTAAAATTCATCTGGGAAGAAAAGGTGGAGCAAGAAGCATAGCAAATGGAGGAGCAAATGTCTGAACTTATTAAAGATCCAGAGCATTCAGAAGAAACATCACTGTTTTGGGGAGTACAAACAAAGATATCACCCAGAAGCTTGACAGAATGGAACTTCCATTCCAAGTCAAGCACCATACGAGACCTATGATTTTCCTCTTTCTTTCTTTTCAGGAACCACTGAAGCAACAAAGATCAAAAAGTGGCACAAGCACTGAATGAGACAAAATTCTTTTTTCCACTTTACCGTTGGAAAAGACCCTTCAAAAGCAACGCTCATGGGATTAATCGAACATCCAAAACGACATTGAACCTCCTTAACAGATGGATTTCAGTCACGTCTGGCTGAAGACGAAAAATTTAGCGCTAGCAGGGAGGCAACCCATGCAATAATTTTAATTATTTATTTTATTTTGTGTATACATGTTGTAGAATTAATTTTAATGTTGTGTTATTTTTTGGCAGGAAAAATTAAAAACGGAATTTTTCAGGACAAAGTAAGTCAGTGCAAGCGGGATTTTCATAAAATAAAAATTTTAACAAAATCACGAAGGTATAAAGTAAATCCAATAGAGACGGCCGAGTAAGGAGTCAGCTCTCGAGACGCGTCCCAGTGGATTTATCAGTCGAAAGACTTGGTTTTGCCAAAAAAAATAAAAAAAAAAAATTTACCTAGCGTCGCGACGCTGGATCGATTACAGGCCTAAAAACAGCAACTGCCGAGAACAGAACCCATTTCCCTCCCTCACAGATCTCAATATTCTCTCTCAACTCACAACCACCACAATCGAGCCTTCATCCCCACCCCACCGCAATCCAAATCATCCAACCGAGAGCCACACCTGTCGTGAGCCACTGACCACCGATTCCATTGCGAAATCGAGCCGTACAGAGTCCCAACTAAAACCAGAAACCAGAAACCCATCTCAACCGAGCCACCATCAAACCGAGATCCATACTACTGAGACCGAATCAACCCATTACCACATCAACACCCTTGTGAGTCGCCTTCGCTGAGCTTTTGCCGAACATTCACTAAGCCCACCAAGCCGCGAGCAACCCTTGCCGTGACCGAGCCATTACCTTGCCCAGAAACGGAGCCACTGCCGAGCCTTGCACAATCGAACCGAGAGCAGCCTCACCGCGTCACAACCACACCTTACCGAGACCACACTGAACCACAGAACCCACCCTTGCCGAGACTAAATCAGAAGCCTGAACCTGTGACTAAAACACCAACAACCAAGATCCAACAGAGGCACCCACTGCCGAGCCCAAAACCGAAGAAGCACAGGTCCAAATTTTAAATTATTAACATTGAAAATTTGAAGAATTTGGTAATTTGTGTGGTATTGGGAGTTTTGGATTCGATTGATTGGACTTTGTAAGTGTTGAAATTTATTGAATTTGTATATTTTGGGGGCGAAGGTTGTTGTGTGGTGATAGTTTTAGAGTGAATTTTGGGGAAATTTTGAGTTTTTAGAGGTGATTCTGCCAAAATATTTACTAAAAAAATGGTCAAATAGCGATCGTGGTAAGAAGAGTAAATTGGACATAGATCTTAATCGTAATTTTTCCTTTAAAATTTCAGCTAACCAGATATTATATTCTAAACTGTTCAACTGTTTAAGACATTGGGGACAATGTCTCATTTAGGTTTGGGGGAGGGAATTAGTTGATTAGTATCTTGTTTTTAGTTGTGTGTTGGTTTTATTTTTAGTCCAAATTTTTCGAAAAATACAAAAAAAATTGAATTTTTTTCATAAATTACAAAAAAATTTGCGTTTTTTTTGTTTATTTTTTGACTAAAAAAGGTGAAATTGGTAAGAGATAGCTGAGTAACGAGTTTCCACTCCTGAGACGTGCTCAAACCCATTTTCGAAACAAGTTAATTTTTGTTTATATTTCCTTTTAAATTATTTAATTTGTAAATTCTCCATAAAACGGATTAAAAGGATCTTCATATGCTCAATTGACAGGTATTATCCACATACATAGTAACATACAGACATGAGCTATAATTGAAAAGTTGTAATATTCAGTGCTCTAGTTTAATTGGAGGAAGCATCTAAAAAAAGTGATGGAGTAAAAAAAAAAAAAAAAACGTCTGAGATCCAAGTTATTAAGTCTGTAAGGGTGTTTTAACACCTAGTGCCCTAAAACCAACTGGTTTGGGAGTCACTGGCCCAAAGCTCGCTACATGGATCAAAGATGCTGCAAAAATATATATATCTGAAGTTTGAGTAATTAATTGTTGGACAATTATGACCCATAGCGTCACTATTTGTACAGATCATAGTGTTGTTGTACAAATTAACTATGTGACAAAGGAGATTGCACTCTTATCATTTGTGATTCGATCACCTAGATGTTTAAATGATGAGAGGTCCATATGATTTGTTCCTGGACGGAGAATGATATGAGACAGTATCAGTCCACGAAGGATAAATCATTAAATATCCATAGTCAGAGTATTATCGAGATTGGAGATCGATAAATACGTAAAAGACTAGTATTACACTTGTGCGCGTTGTGAGGGCGCAACGGCATAGTTCTCATATATTTGGGTATAGGATACTCATGCAAGTGTAATAGGAGGTTGTGTTTTATATCGATGGTATGGGAAACAGCTTCGCTCTGGATTAGACCCCCCTCAAATTCCATTGGAAGTATGACTATGTGTCTATGGAAGTCCGAAATCAGGGTAGGTGTATTTGGTCTTAACCTGAGACTTGAACCGCTAATACATACGACAATCAATATACTTTGGTTGAGGTCGTCCAGAGCTTTAACCGGTTTCTGTGTACGCGGATTCTGAGTATATCGAGAATCGTAGTGTGTTGGGTGTGATGTCAAGATGGAAGTGTCACTCCAGTCATATGGAGATGATGGTCATGTAGGATACGAGACTGGTTCTCTTTAGTGCTACAGCCATCGGGATAATATGACTTGGTCATAGTTATCCGATTTAGAGAGTAGTTACCAGAGATCCGACATGTGCTTCGTACGGGGTAGACACAATTCCAGCCCCAGGCCTAGCACGTGATCATTCGATACTGGACAGAAATACACAATACTACGGTATACTACGCTTGATACAGATCCTTTATTCCTGTAAGGAAGTTTCCGGAGAAATGGGTAGGCATGGCGCTTTGCTAGAGGCCAACCTTGTCTTGTAAATCGATATAAACGTAGTTCGAGGTACTTACGTGTTCGGATAGTTCGACGACCGAATTTACTGCCAACATATCCGGGGATTTCATGGGTCGCTTCCCAAAGATTAACCGATGACGTATAACTCACACTCTAAATTAATCTGGGATTAATTAGAAGAGTGAGAACATTAATCTGGGATTAATTACAGAGATGTTTTATATGGGATAAAATATCATTAAAAGAGAGATAACAGTTAATTTGGAATTAATCAAGAAATTAATATATTTGATATATTAAATGAAATTGGATTTCGACGCGGAATTAAAATTACATTTTAATTCGGGCGAACGAATTGATTTAGAATTAATTCGTTAGCGACGTGAATAGTGATTTCGCTAGGCGTAATCATTTAATTACGACGCAACGGAAAATTTGTTAATTTAGAATTAGCGAACCCGAGCCCGAGATTATTTGCGATCGCATTCACATTTCGAATATCCCTAGTCAGAGTATTATTATGCTTGTGCACGTAGGATAAATAATTAAATATCCCTAGTCAGAGTATTATCGAGATTGGATATCAATAAATACGTAAAAGACTAGTATTACACTTGTGCACGTTGTGAGGGCACAACGATATAGTTCTCATATATTTGGGTATAGGATACTCATGCAAGTGTAATAGGAGGTTGTGTTTTTACCGATGGTACGGGAAATAGCTTCGCTCTGGATAGACCATGCGGAATCCCATTGGTAGTATGACTATGTGTCTATGGGAGTCTTCAATGAGGGTAGGTGTATTTGGTCTTAACTTGAGACTTGCACTGCTAATACTTGCGACAATCAATATACTTTGGTTGAGGTCGTCCAGGGCTTTAACAGGTTCTATGTACGCCAATGCTGGGTATATTGAGAATCGTAGTGTGTTGGGTGTGATGTTAAGACGGAAGTATTACTCCAGTCGTATGGAGATGATGGTCACATAGGAAACGGAACTCGTTCTCTTAAATGCTTGAGCTATCGGGATATTTTGACTAGGTCATGTATATCCGATTATGGAGACTAGTTGCCAGACATCCGATATGTGCTTCGTACGAGGCATACACAATTCCAGCCCTTGGCCTAGCACATTAACATCCGATATTGGATCGACATACACAATACTACGGTATACTACGCTTGATATAGATCACATATTCCTATAAGGAAATATCTGGAGAATTGGGTAGGCATGACCCTTTGCTAGAAGCCAACCTTGTCTTGTAAATCGGTATAAACTAGTACGAGGTACTTACGTGTTCGGATAGTCCGACGACCGTATTTACTGGCAACATATCCGGGGATCTCATGGGTCGCTTTCCAAAGATTCACCGATGATGTATGACTCGCAGTTTAATTAATCTGGATTAATTAGAAGAGAGAGAAAATTAATCTGGGATTAATTACAGAGATATTTTATCTGGGATAAAATATTAATTAATGAGAGAGAACGATTAATTTGGAATTAATCAATAAAATAATATATTCGATAGACTATAAGAAATTGGATTTTGACGCGAAATTAAAATTAGATTTTAATTCGAGCGAATTAATTAATTTAGAATTAATTCGTTAGCGACGTGAATAGTGATTTAACTAGGCGTAATCATTTAATTACGTCGCAACAGAAAAAAATTTTAATTAGGAATTAGCGAACCCGAGCCCGAGATTATTTGCGAGCGCATTTGCTCATCTTTAATAATAATTGTGTGGAGTCACGACCCTAGATCCTTGAGTCTTTTCTTTTATTTTCCTTAGTATTCTATTTTGAGTGTGCTTTTATTTTATTTTTCAAAACCACATTCAACCAACCAAAAGCAATCAATTCCTTCTCCCTATAATTAGATACCTGTAAATAAATAGTATCAATAATTAATAACAACATTAGGAATTAAGTCCTCGTGGGATAGATATTTTTATACAACTTGAACGATACGTGCGATTGCGTTATATTTGTGTGTTTACGCCGGTCACATACACAAATCATGTTAACTCTCTTGTGTCTTAAGAGCCATCATAGATATCCGTTGGGTTAGGGAAAATGGAAGAGTTGTTAAAAGGCCGATAGCAAACATGAGCGAATCAAAGAATGAAACATCCCGTATGGATCAGTTGGAAACCAATCTCACCAAGGTTACTGAATAGTTGCAAGCCTTGACTACTGCTATAGCCAATATGGCTGTGCCCCGTGCTAGGGGAAACTCTGAGAATGAGAGGTGTGAAGACCCTCCGACTAGATTGAATGATGATATTCCGGGTTTTGATGATGATATGGTTGAATATGCTGTAGGGAAAGTGGCAGGGTCTCATGCTGAACTGTAGAAACTCCGAGATCAGGTAGAGTCGGTTACCAATAAGATGAGGAGCAAACATGAAGACCTGCTAGATTATGAGGCAATGACCTTTGAAAAACAGTTGCCAGCTCAATTCAAGAGGCCAGATATGGCCAGGTTCAACGAGAATGGGGATCCGAGGGTCCATCTCCATCAGTATGTTTCAGTTATGAGTTCACTGGGTTTATCCAAGTGTCAGGTTCAGAAAATGTATGGGATGTCACTCGAGGGGGCACCCGTGGTATGGTATCACAACCTGGAGAGAAAGATAAAGGAGGATTGGAAGGAATTGGCAGAGGCCTTTTTATAACAGTATGTCATAGATCTGGAGATCGACTTGTCACTCCGAGACTTAGAAAACACCAAAAAGAAGCCAAAAGAAAGCTTCAAGGAATATGTAGACCGTTGGAGGAGCCAGCTTTTGAAAATGCAGACTCGGCCCTTAGAGAATGACCAGATAAAGATGATTATCAAGGGTACTAAGCCATCGATTTATGGAAAGCTGAGGAGAATGACTTCCATGATTACTGATTTCCGACAGTTGAGGAAAATTGTCATGGATATTGTGGAAGAAGAGGCTGAGAACAAAAAATTCTATAGCCTGATTAGGAGGCCCATTGGGGGACCATCAGGTACCAAGCCTGTTGCTGCTGAGATTGCTGCTATCCGGAACCGGCATTTCTCCAACCTGGGTAGACCTTTGTCTGAAGTACTGGAGAAATTAAAGAGACATGGACTTCTGAAACCCTTAGAAACCAAACCACTTCCACACCCTCCGCCACCGCATCTCAACCTGAACCAATATTGTCATTTCCACCAACAGAAGGGCCATGACACTGACAATTGTGCTCTCCTCCGCCATGAAATCCAAGACCATATAGACTCCAAAAAGATACCCGACCCTGAAACAGAACAACCTAACATACACAAAAACCCTCTACTGAATTACCACTCTGTCCCACCACCAACCTATATGATAAACTCTGGCCTACCCGAAAGCCTGTCCTCAAATCCTTTGAGTACCAAGCCTTTTGCTTGCGAATTTGGGATAACAACAGCGAAGGTGAAACAGAACAGGGGAATAATTTCTGGGTAGACTTCTCTAGTAGTGATGAATAGGAGGTGAGAGGAATGACACGCATCGGGCATTTCTACAGTGATACAGTTGAGAAAGGTAAGGAAGTGTTAACAGAAGGCAGAGAAATGTCTTAAAATGTGGAGATACTGGGGGGGTTGCAGTGCTACAACAGTTGAGGAAGACACAGGCACATGTTAGCATCTGGGATTTTTGTGTTCATCTCATGAGCACATACGTGCCATGGTTGAGGCATTGAGCAAGATAGTGGTGACTGAGGATGCCAACCTCGCGATGTTTGTCGGATCAGTACAAAAGGAAGCTTTGCAGATAATAACCTTTTTTGAGGAAGAACTCCCGGCCGAGGGAAGAAATCACAACAAGCCACTATTTATCAGGGCTGAGGTGATGGGCAAGAACACATCTTATGTGATGGTAGATGATGGCTCATCCATCAATGTATGCCCATTGAAGATTTTGGCAAGGTTGGGAATGAAGGCAACAGATCTGGATCCCTCCAATATGACTATCAAAGCTTATGATGATAGTAAACGAGGAGTAGAGGGTACTTTTGCGGCAATGGTCAAAGTGGGCACAATTGAAGATGAAGTTGAGTTTACAGTGCTGGACATCCCGACCATTTTTGCTTTGTTATTGGGAAGGCTGTGGTTTCACAAGCTTGAGGGTGTGCCCTCCACTATACATCAGGTTATTAAGTTCCCGTACAGTGGAGAGATTGTCACCATCCGAGCTGAAGTAGATAATGTTGTGGCTGCTTTAGAGGTAGGGCCTTTCACGAGGTTCCAGGTATCGGCAACTTTTGAGGAGTGAGTGGATCCTAAGGTGGCTAAGATCATGTAGAAGATGAAGTTCGAGAACGGTAAAGGTTCGACATTGCCAAACTTTAAGGGGCAGACTACCCGGAGAGGGTTGAGATACATGTCTGATGAGGATAAGCCGAAAGCCAAGAAGAAAGAGTTGAAGCTGATGGAATGTTTTGTGAAGGCAACGGGATATCAGGGAGAACCTGAACCGGTAGAAGTCAATGAGATTGTGGTGCGCGGGTTTGAAATCTTTCAGGAGGTGATAAGTGAGAAGTCACTAGCATCAGAAATTGCGAAGAAGGAAGAAGAGAATGGGAAGAAAAGCTGATGAAGTTGGAGAGCCTGACCCTCGAGGAAAGGGAGGAATACCCAGCTCTGGGAGATGAAGCATCTGTGGAGGATGAAGATGTTTACATCTCTGATTTATTTGAATGTATTCATGCATCTGCTAGCAATAAAGACAATCATTTTGCTTACTCATCTGAGTCTATCCCTTTCAATTTGCACGACTTGAGTATATTTGATATCAGTTCCACCAGAACAAATGCAATTAACCTTGGTACCATGATATTCAGCAATACCTGGAACTCAGAGTACTCCCAGAAGAAGCCAACAGAAAAAAAACATGATAGCTATTCAGAAGTTGGCTTCTCAGTATGTGGTTTTGAAAGGAGAATTGTACAAGAGACAGACAAATGGCGTTCAGCTGAAGTGTTTGAGAAAAGAAGAAGCTCAGAAGACAATAGAAGAAGTACATGCCTGGGTATGTGGACCGCACATGAATGGGTTGAACTTGTCTCCCAAGATTGTAAGACAAGGCTTCTACTGGTTGACCATGGAGACAGACTATGCAAAACTGGTAAAACATTGTCATGATTGTCAAGCACACAGTAATTAAAACCATCTGCCTCACACAGAGTTACACGGGATATCAGAGCCATGGCCTTTCTCAGCATGGGGAATTGATATGATCGGGGAGATTCGACCGAATGCATCGAATGGACATCGTTTCATAGTAGTGGCAGTGGACTACTTCTCAAAATGGGTGGAAGTCGAGTCATTTTGTAACGTCATAGCAAAGCAGATGGTGAAGTTCATAGCTCGGAACATCATATGTCGATATGGGATGCCGCATCATTAAGTGACAGATAACGAAGTTCAGTTTCAAGGGGAAACGAAGGAAATGCTGCAGAGATATGGGATAGGACATCACAAGTCGTCACCTTATTGGCCACAGGAAAATGGGACAGTCGAGGCAGCCAATAAGACATTAAAGAAGCTATTAGCCAAGATGACAGAGAACTACAAAGATTAGGCTAACAAGCTACCGTATGCCATGTGGGGGTATAGAACATCAGTAAGAACAGCAACAATAGCCACGCCTTACTCTTTGGTCTATGGAATGGAAACAGTACTACCAGTGGAAGTTAAGATACAATCCTTGAGGGTATTAGGAGAAACAGAGTTACCTGAACAAGAATGGGCCACACATAGATTTGAACAGTTTGCACTACTGAATGAAAAGAGGCAGACGTCCTTGCATCACATGTAGATATATCAGAAGAGACTAGCCCGAGCATTCAACAAGAAGGTGCTTCCTACTAAGATCAGAAAGGGTGATTTGGTACTTAAGCAGTCGAGGCTGTCGAAGACAGACCCAAGAGGAAAGTTCAGACCTAACTGGGAAGGACCCTGCATAGTGCAGAAAGTAATGGGAAATGAGGCAGTGAGACTGTCAGATTTGGAAGGGAACGAGTTCACCGAGTCGATCAACATGGATAAATTGAAGCAGTATTTTGCCTGAGGGAAAGAAGATCGAGCAGTCACCAGGGAATTGACAGAAGACCTAACCCAATGGGGTAGGAAACTTATTCTTGCATGCACACACGTAACATATTTGCATTCTTTTTTGTGTTTGTTCTGTTTTGAAATAACAGGTTTCAAAGAAGAAAAAGAGAAAGCGGCAAAAGCAAGCCAACCAGAAGCAGCAATAGTACAGTGTCATCAGTTTCAGGAATGAATCAGTATCAGTTTGGGGGCGAGTCCCATGTCAACATCGGTTTGGGGGTGAGGCCCACATCAACATCAGTTTGGGGGTGAGGCCCATGTCAGCATCAGTTGGGGGATGAGTCCCAGGGTCGAGGCCCACATCCGTATCAGTTTGGGGGCGAGGCCCACATCAGTATCAGTTTGGGGATGAGTCTCGGGGGTGAGGCCCATATCAGCATCAGTTTTGGGGATGAGTCACAGGGTCGTGACCCACATCATCAACAGTTTTGGGATGCGTCCCAGGGTCGTGACCCATATCATCAGCAGTTTTGGGGATGAGTCCTAGGGTCGTGACCCACATCATCAGCAGTTTTGGGGATACGTCCCAAGGTCGTGACCAACATTGTCAATGTTATCGGGATGCGTCCCATGGTCGAGGCCCCCGTTGTCGGTTGCAGTTATCGGGATGCTGTTGGTTTATTCTAAGGTCCCAAGATCAAATCAAGACATGAAAACATGCATGAATACATCAACGGAGGTAGCGGAATACTCACATCGATCGGTTATGTCGAATTGAAGACGAATTGAAGCCAAAAACGCACTGCCTTGCTCACGCCACTGCAACCAGTCCACGCTCACTGTCTTCGCAGTTTCGGGTCTCAAAACGAAGCTCCAAACTCCGTCGGATGAGTCCCGCCTCATGGGTGAACCTCCCTACCACCTTCGCAAGACTCGTAGTGTGCTAGCACTTGCGGTTTTCACCATGAAAACCCAACCCTTGCTTCCCTTTAGTGTCACGTTTTTCTGGTTCAAAACCAGTCCCAAAATTCTATTTTGGGCGTGAGAGAAGAGAGCAAAATGAGAGAGTTGAATTATTAATTTTTGTTACAAAAATCATTTATATTTATGCCATAAAATTTATTAAATTAATAATAAACTTATGACACAAATCATGCAATGGCTTAGAGTGTCAAACACTCAAACTCCATGCAAAACCATTGAGTGTATTGTACACTATCACCATGCAATGCATTAGAATTAAATAATGCATAAAATGACATGTGTCATGTGGGCCCCACACGTTTCCAAATGAAAGTGGGCCCACGTGCACTCACGCATTCGGGTTCGATATTTCCGAAATACCAAACTTACGTCGCGACATTAATTAAATCGAATTTAAATAAATAATTGCGCCTAGCGAAATTATTATTTACGTCGCTAACGAATTAATTATAAATTAACTCGTTTGCCCGAATTAAAATCTAATTTTAATTTCGCGTCGAAATCTAATTTCGTTTAATATATCGAATATATTAATTCATCGATTAATTCCGAATTAATCGTTATCTCTCTCTAGACGATATTTTATCCTAGATAAAATATCTCCGTAATTAATCCTAGATTAATTTTCTCTCTCTCTATATAATCCCAGATTATTCAAGAGTGCGAGTTGTGCGTCATCGGTGGATTATCGGGAAGCGACCCATGAGATCCCCGGATAAGTTGACAGTAAATACGGTCGTCGGAGTATCCGAATCACGTACGTACCAAGTACTACGTTCTACCGATTTACGAGACAAGGTCGACTCCTAGCAAAGCACCAAGTCATCCCAATTCTCCGGACATATCCTATTAAGAATATTTAGATCTGTATCAAGCGTAGTATACAATTGTATTGTGCATATTGGCCCAGTATCGGATAGTCACGTGCTAGGGCTGGGGCTGGATAAGTGTCTGCCCGGTCCGAAGCACATATCGGATGTCTGGTAACTAGTCTCTATAATCGGATATTCATGACCTGGTCATAATATCACGATTGGATGCGCATCACTTAAGAGCACTAATATCGTATCCTGTGTGACATCATCTCCACTATGACTTGAGTGATACTTCCGTCTCGACATCACATCCAATACACTACGATTCCTGATAAACCCAGAAGAGGTGAACACAGAACCAGTTAAGATCCCCCAACCACCAAAACCAAAGTTTACCGATTGTCGTAAGTATTAGCGATGTAAGTGTTGAGTTTTCTATAAGGTCCCAAGATCAAATCAAGACATGAAATTATGTGTGAACACATCAACGGAGGTAGCGGAATACTCACATTGATCGGTTGAGTCGATTTGGAGATGATTCAAGCCCAAAAACGCACTGCCTTGATCTCATCACTGCAACAGTCCACTGTCCTACAAAAACAGAAAATTGAGTGAAGAAACGGAGCTTCGAGCTTCGTCCGATGGATCCCGGCTCATGGGGGAACCTCCCTACCACCTTCGCAAGACTCGTAGTGTGCTAGCACTTGCGGTTTTCACCATGAAAACCCAACCCTTGCTTCCCTTATTCACGCCCAAACTGGTTCAAAACCAGTGAGTTGTTGCCGTGAGAAGAACAGAGGAAAATGAGAGAATTGTGTATTGAATTTCAATTAATTTTTGTTACCAAAAATCAATTTTTATTTATGCCATAATTTATTAAATTAACAATAAATTTATGACACAACACATGCAATAGCTTAGAGTGTCAAACACTCAATTTCCATGCAATAATATTGAGTGCATTGTACACTATCTACATGCAAAGCATTAGAATGACATGTGTCATGTGGGCCCCACACGTTTCA
>SKCR01025930.1:0-19363 GCA_019454045.1 Zanthoxylum bungeanum | reverse complement strand
GGTTAAGACTATACACACCTACCTTGATTTCGGCCTCCCATAGACACATAGTCATAATACCAATGGGATTCCGAGGGGTCTATCCAGAGCGAAGCTGTTTCCCGTACCATCGGTGAAACACAACCTCCTATCGCACTTGCATAAGTATCCAATACTTATATATATGAGAACTATGCCGTTGTGCCCTCACAACGCGCACAAGTGCAATACTAGCCTACTCCGCATTATCGATGTCCAGTCTCGATAATACTCCGGCTAGGGATATTTAATGATTAATCCTTCGTGGACTGATACTGTCTCATATCATTCTCATTCCAGGAACTAATCATAGGGACCTCTCTTCATTTATATATCTAAGGTGATCTAATCACAAATGATGAGAGTGCAATTTCCTTGTCACATAGTTAATTTGTACAACAACACTATGATCTGTACAAATAGTGACGCTATGGGTCATATTATCCAACACCTACATGATCAACTCCACCTTGCTTGAAAGCCTTTTCCTCCAAACTCTCAACCACCAAGCTTCTTGCAAGGGGATATGGGATAGCTGCAGTGAAGATGAAATAAAATATGGGAGATATTTCTGGGAAAAACTTCTCGAGCAGTGACGAAGAGGAGGTAAAGGGAATGACTCGCAGTGGACGTTTTTACAATGATGAAACAGAGAAAGGCAAATAAGTGCTAACAGAAGGTCGATAGGTGATGGAGAATACAGACAACACCTAAGGGGATACTGTGTTACATCAATTGAAGAAGACACAAGCATAAGTGAGCATATGAGAGTTATTATGCGCCTCTCAATAGCACATGTGTGCCATGGTAGAAGCTTTAAGTAAGATAATGGGACCTGAAGATGCAAACTCGACAATGTTCATATGGTCGGTACAGAAAGAGAGTAGGCAGATGATAACATTCTCTGAAGAAGAGCTCCCGATGGAAGGGAGGAATCACAACAAGCCGCTATTCATAAAAACAGAAGTAAAAGGGAAGGAGACATCTTTTGTGATGGTGGATGATGGCTCATCTATCAATGTGTGCCCTTTGAAGATTCTATCAAGGTTGGGTATGCAGACAACAGATTTAAACCCCTCCAGCATGACTATCAAATCCTATGATGATAGAAAACGGGGAGCTGAAGGTACTTTTGTCACAGTAGTTAAAGTGGGCCCAATAGAGGACGAGGTGGAATTCACAGTGCTTGATATCCCAGCTACATTTTCTCTGTTATTAGGGTGGCCCCAAGGAAATTCTAATTTAAGTGAGGTTACCTCTGAGGAGCGAAAAAGAATTAGAGAGAATATTAATAAAATATACAAAGGTATTCACATGGTCTTACGAAGACATGCCAGGAGTGGACATGAGTATTGTCCAGTACACGATACCAACTTATCAGAACATGAGACCAGTAAAACAGAAGCTCCGAAGAATGAGACCAGAATGGGCCGAATAGGTTAGGGAAGAAGTCAAGAAGCATATAAATGTGGGATTCTTAGAGGTGGTGAAGTACCCTGAATGGTTAGCCAACATTGTACTGGTATCGAAGAAAGATGGAAAGGTCAGAATGTGGGTGGAATATAAGGACCTCAACAAAGCTTGCCTAAAAGATGATTTTCCCATACCCCATATAGACGTGTTGGTTGATAGCGCGGCTTTATCTGCTATGTACTTATTCACAGATGGATTCTCAGGATATAATCAGGTCTTCATGGCCTAAAAAGACAAGCATAAGACTACCTTCGTCACTAAGTGGGGTACATACTGTTACAAGGTGATGCCGTTTGGACTTAAGAATGCAGGAGCCACCTATAAAAGAATGGCCACTACATTATTCCACGACTTGATGCATAATGAGATTGAGGTATACTTGGATGACATGATGGTTAAGTCAGAGATGAGGGTCGGACATATAGAAGCGCTGGAGAAATTCATTCAAAGAGTCGATAAGTACAACCTCTGTCTCAACCCCAAGAAGTGTGTATTTGAGGTAACATCAAGAAAGTTGTTAGGGCATATGGTAGGAATGGAGGGAATAGAAGTAGACCTCGAAAAGATCAAAGTAATTACCGAGATGCCCGCACCAGAGACAGAAAGGGAAGTTAGAGTTTTTCTTGAGAAAATCCAGTATATCACTCGATTCATTGTTAAGCTAATATTAGTATGTGAGCCCATCTTCAAGATATTGAGGAAAGACCAGCCTGTGGAATGGAATGGGCAATGTCAATAAGATTTTGACAAAATCAAAGAATACTTGGTTAAACCGCCCGTCTTGAAACCCCCAAGGCCGGACGAACCCTTGGTGTTGTATTTGGCCATAGAACCCGAAGCGCTAGGGGCGATGATGGTACAGGCAGACGAGACATGGGTGGAATATGCAGTCTATTACCTCAGTAAGAAGATGCTTCCGTATGAAGCCCGCTATCAAGAAGTGGAAAAGATCTATTTGGCGGTGATATGGGCTTCCCGAAAGTTGCATCATTACTTCCAATCCTATAAGATACAAGTGGTAGCAAAGGAGAATCCCCTAAAGTATTTATAGTCAGCATCTTCACTGGTAGGGAAGTTGGGCAGATGGTTTGTGCTACTGACGGAGTTTGATATAGAATACCTCACCTCTAAGGTAGTCAAAAAGAGAGCCGTAGTTGAATTCTTGGCATTACAACCCACAGAAGGAGATCAGTATAAGTTCAAATTCCCAGACGAGGAGGTTCAAGCCATAACGGTCCAGGGGTGGAAAATGCATTTCGACGGAGCGGTGAATTACAAATGAGCTGGAACAGGAATTATGAAAGACTCGATGTTAGTTGTTCGACATATGTGAGGGGAATGGGAATTGAAGGAAGACCGATTGAAACCCTACCTACTCCATCTCAGGAAGTTAGCACAGGCTATCCCCGACTGTAAGTTCCAGCACTTGCCATGAAAAGAGCGCCAAATGGCGAATGCACTAGCCACTCTATCTGCAACTTGGGAAAACCCTGAAAAACTGATAATCATACCCATGGTGCTGACAACAGCTAGCAGACCCAGTTATGAGACAGAGAGAATCTTTGGAGTAGAATTCGACGATGGAAAACCTTGGTACTATGACATTCTGCAGTATATAGAACGTGGAGAATTCCCGGAAGGAGCTGGCAAGAAAGACATAATAGCCATTCAGAAATTGGCTTCCCAATAAGTGAGTTTAAGAGGAGATTTGTACAAGAGACAAGCCAATGGCATCCAGCTGAAATGTTTAAGAAAAGAATAGGCTTAGAAGGTGATGGAAGAGGTGTAGGCTAAAGTGTGTGGACCGCACATGAACAGATTGAATTTGTCTCGCAAGATAGTGAGGCAGGGATTTTACTAGTCAACCATGGAACCTGACTGCGTAAAGCTAGTGAAGCACTGTCACGATTGCCAGGCACACGACAACTTGAACCATCTACCAACTATGAAATTGCACAGACTGTCAGAACCATGGCCTTTCTCAGCAAGGGGTATTGACATGATTGGATAAATCAAGCCACATGTATCGAATGGACACCGCTTATAGTAGTGGCGGTAGACTTTTTTGAAATGGGTGGAAGCCGAGTCATTCTGTAATGTTACGGCAAAGAAGATGGCAAAGTTCATAGCCCAAAATATAGTATGTCGATAATGAATACCACATCACATAGTGACGGACAATGGAGTCCAATTTCAGGGAGAAATAAAGGCGATGTTGCAAAAATATGGGATAAGGCATCATAAATCATCACCTTACAGGCCACAAGCTAATAGGGCAGTGGAAGCGGCCAATAAAACCATAAAGAAAATAATAGCCAAGATGACAGAAAGTTATAAAGATTGGGCTGATAAACTGCCTTATGCCCTGTGGGAGTACAGAACTTCGGTGAGAATGGCAACGAGAGCCACGCTCTATTCTTTGGTTTACGGGATGGAGGCAGTGTTACCAGTGGAAATAGAGATACAATCAATGAGGTTACTAACAGAGGCAGGATTACCTGAACAGGAATGGGCTTCGCAGAGGTTCGAACAGCTAGCACTCATGGATGAGAAAAGGATGAAGGCCTTATACCACATGCATGTTAGGGATATGCCCTATACCCAACTTGTGGATGGTCTATATGGAAATCTTTATTATACGTGTCTTACATAACTTATATGAATCATCAAACACTGTAATAAAGCCCTTGGAGTAATAAGATGATGACTTCCATGCCTTATGAGAATCATTACTCTCAAACGGTCCTAGTCATAGTTTTGTGAATAATCTGGGCGTTCACAAAGCGGAGAGACTAGCATGATGATATGATCCGCCCTTAAGTGGGGTAGCCGATCTCATAGGCTACTAGCGAAGATCCATCCGCTTGGTGTATCACATGGATGCATGAGTTGCTCGTGTCCATCAAACTGACCGCTGAAAGTTTTCACATGAAGTGTTTATCTATTTGTCTGTAAGAACTGTCATGTATCGATTGTATGACTAGTCCTTAGACTTGAGGTCTTTACAATCTTATGTGTGGATCAAATAACTCTGACATTCTCATTCCCCGGTTCAAAAGATCCGGTCATAAGGTATGATTGGGTCATTTGTTGAAACACATGAAGTTTGTAAAGATACAACAAAGAATCGCCACTCTCTCGGATAATATTTTCTTATAACAGTAATATTCTAGTTCGCGGGTTGATATGAGTGATCAGTGCTTGAGACTGTGGCCGCAGCGGAAGAATTATGTGAGATTCTTGGGTTAGCACGATTCATGACACTATCAACATCATACCTTTGACTATATGGGTAGATATTTTCCATACCCTAGGTCAAACGGTGGGGATACAATGAGGTGAGGGACCGTATCATATGTAAATCGCATACAGAATTGATATATATATATATATATATTTCCTTTTCATTTGGGGGCCTTGGCATGTTGCTAGATGTCAACCTTGGTCATTGAAATTGAATGACCATCTGATCGGATGATAATTTATGTTCGATTAAATTATCACGATTCATTTCATGTCCAACTTGAGGGGAACCCAAAAGGTCACACACAACAAAGTCGAAATCAATGGTTAACAGTGCACAATACAAATTTAACAGCATATATGATTGCTGTATGAATTGTTCATAATGGTTCAATGTGTTTCAATATTGAACATATCATTTATGAGGTCCATAGCGGATTAGGGATTGGTGAATGACGATAGGGGCAGTTTGGGAATTGGAATAAATAAATTTTAAAAATGAATAGTAACATGAATAGTAATGTGAATAGTTAATTTTTTTTGTTATTTGTTTTGAATTCTAATTCGGCCCAAACTCTTATTAGAGTTTTATAATCTCATTAAACCACTAAATTAAGATCCAATGGATAAGATTAAATTAACATTTATCCCACAACAGATTCTTAATTAATTTTGTTGTATTTGGAGAACCTATATAAACCCAAATAATTCTTTACAAATTTTTGCACAAAACCTTTCATATCTTGGGTTTATATAAGTGAGAAACTCTAAAGTTTAAGAGTAAGCCACTGATTTTGAGGATCCTTAAGTCTAATTGACTAGAGGAACCTCGAGTTAAAATTTTTGAGGTATTTGCCTAGGCTAGCACCAAGGGCAAAATACCCGTGCACTCAAGGCGTAGTCTTGCCGTTGAGTTTTGGCTTTGGGTGTGAATCTTTGGAGGCCACACCACTTGGGTGGCTCTTTGAAACATGGAAGAGCTTGCTGAGTTTGAGAAAAGCTTGTAGATTGGAGGGAGGACTGGAGGCGTCTTCGGTTCAAGTAAGTCTTTTTCTTTATTTATTTTTAATTAGAGTTCTTATGATAGTTAGCATGTTTTAGTTTATGTTCTTTGCATGTTTTATGAGTTTTTATGCTTAGAATATATAGTAACATGTCTAGGCTTGTAGAATAATCAAAACAAATGGGTCTTGGGCAAAGGGATAGCATCATCATAATTTCGTATTTTTCTTGATTTTCGCTATGCACTCGCGGCCACTTCCCAACAGTGGTATCAGCGCGCCGTTTTGGTTTGATTAGTTATCTCTCATTTGAACTCGAAATTAGGTGTGTAAAAGCTCGTTGGAAAGCTAACACTCTTATTTTAATTTAGGCACAAGTTTTGCATGATTTGGTTAAGATTTGAATTGTGAAATTATATTTAAAGTTCACGCATCTGTAAAAAAATGTGAATAGTAAATTTATTGAATAAAATAAAATGCAATATCATAATTAAATATTAATCAAAGTTATTTAATGCCTAAAATAATTCCAACATATTAAAACTCATATGCTGATGATTCTATGTATGATTTGAATTGGCATGATTATTTTAGGGTGCAAGCATCTAGAGACTATAAGGAATATAAAGAGTGTATTGCTTATCCATTAGCTAAGTAATTATTCTGTGATGAACTTAGAGATTTATTACCTTTAAGGCTAATAAATATAAATCACTTGTTTATAATAAAAGACATTATAAAGAGATAAGTGGGGTGGGACCAAGGCGTTAATAAAACTTTCCAAACTAAAGTTAATTTAACCAAAGGTATTACTAGAGTTAGATAATGATTTGGTGTCTTCCTTCACTCACTACTTTTTTATAGTCAAATGGAAAAGCTGTGAAGACATCTAGATAATCATTTACTCAAAGCTTACCTTAAAGCATATTTAAAGTGTTGGACTAATTGGGAGGATCTATTGTTTATTCCTGTCACCAAGGCAATAAGAGCCTAAGAGGTAAGGGTATTTAAGAGAGTTCGCTCCACCCTCCCTCATGGGAATTTTCAATGGAGGAATCCATTTGACAGTTATTCACTTAAACTTGCTAAAATCCTCAAAATAATTTAAGTCTAAAATTTGCCTCCCATTGTAAAGTATAGACCCAAATGGCTTAAACCGTATTTGTAGGACTAGGCTTTACCAGACTGACCAATATCAATTTGTCCCTAAATCGTACTATTGACAATGGTTTGATTTTCTAAGTCATAAGACGCAGCAACCCTTAGGCGTGGTCTTATAACTTAGTGGAAAATATTGGGTGTCCTAAGAACTATCATAAGCTATGTCATGTTTGATTGCCCAACCCAATGATCAAGGAATTGTGATTTATATCATAAATTGGTTGGGAACCTACCTAATTATCGTATTTTATAACGACCGGCCCTAGTTGGGAGTTATGAAATAATGATAATGGGATCCTTGCCCCACAATAATCCATCATATTGGGGTTGATGCGATTTCTTAAAATTTTAAAAACAATTGAGTGGGAGCAACTTCATAATATTAAAAGCTCATGTTATTATGAAACATTAATGAAAACATGTTCATAATTTTAACATTTTCTCTTAATAGGTGGGTTAAAATATTTCACAAACATTCAAATGGGAAAACAGAGTATACTTCGCTCCATCCTTGATGAGCATAAGCTCAATGGGACAACTACAATGACTGGTTTAGAAAAATTAAATTATCTTACGACAAGAAAAGATTTTCTATGTTCTTGAAAGACCATTTCCCCTGAACCCGCAGAAGATGCGCTGACCAAGATACATTTGATGCTTGGAAGAAACACGTAGATGATGATGAGCAAGCAGTTTGCATAATGTTTGGCTTTATGTCGGACGAACTTCAGAAAGCTCACGAAGATATGGATTCTTCTCAAACCATCATATTTCACTTGAAGGAGTTGTATGAAACTTCCATTCAAACCGTGAGATTCCAAGTGTCATGTGCCTTATTCCAAACAAGGTATAAGGAATGATCTATTAGTGGACATGTGCTTAAGATGATTGGCCACATTGAAAAATTGGCCAAGCTCGGGTTCATCAGGGATCATGAGATAGGTCACGATCTAATTCTTAAGTCCTTACCAAAGAGTTTCTCTAACTTTATTATGCAGTTTCATCTGTCTAATAAAGAAGTACTTTAGCAGAATTGCACAATCTGATAAAGCAAGTAGAGAAGGACTTGAAACCGGAGCTTAAAACCTCCGTCATGCTTACGGGTACGGACCTGAAGCGCCACAAGGCCCCAAAGAAATTAAGGGCAAGGCCAATGTTCCGGATCACCTAAAGCCCAATGGTAAGTGGAGAAGAAAAAAATGAAAGGGGAATGTTTCTTTTGTGGAAATAAGGGTCATTGGAAGAAAGACTGCAGATCCTTGAAAGCCAAGGAAGCTAGGGAAGCCTAAGAGGCCAAGAAGCCCAATGCTTCAGGTATGTTTTGTTATGATTGAACTATATTCTCAAAACTCTTAACCTTCTACTTGGGTGCTTGACACCGGTTGTGGGATCACTGTGTAACAATGTGCAGGGCCTGAGAAACAGTAGGAGACTCCGTCATGGGGAGGTTGACTTACGCATGGGTAATGGAGCAAAACTGGCTGCATGTGTGTGGTGGGGACTTATTCATTAGTTTTTCCGAATGGGTTAGTTTTAGACTTAGAAAATTGTGTTTATGTACATTCTCTAGTAAAGAACATCTTTCAATTTCTTCTTTATGTAATAAAGGCTTTTCATGCCTAATAAGTTGTAATGAATGTTCTATTTATTTCAATGAAATAAAATATGGAGATGGTATTTTGAATAATGGTATCTATGTCGTACAAACTAACAAAGAATGTTCAACCTCTAATATATACAACGTTAACTCGAATAATCTCAATGAATCACTTCTATGTCACAGTCGCTTAGGTCATATCAATGAAACAAGATTAATTAATCTACATAAGGATATGTATTTCAGACCCTTCAAATATGAACCTTATGGAACTTGTGAGTCTTGTTTACTTGGTAAAATGACCAAATTACCTTTCAAAGGTAAAAGACAGCGTGCAGCGGAGACATTAGAACTCATAAACTCTGATGTATGCGGACCAATGTCAGTCACCGCTAGAGGTGGATTCTCATACTTCATTACCTTTATCGATGATCACTCGCAATATGGGTATGTGTACCTTATGCGGTACAAATCTGAAGCCTTTAAGAAATTCAAAGTCTTCAAAGCTGAAGTAGAAAACCAGCTTAATAAAATTATTAAGTCACTAAGGTCTGACCGATGTGGTGAATACTTAAGCGAGGAATTTCAAGATTACTTGAGAGAAAATGGCATTGTTTCCCAGTGGACTCCTCCGGGAACTCCACAACATAATGAGGTCTCCGAAAGGAGAAATCAGATATTATTAGATATGGTCCGGTCAATGATGCCAGGCACGGATCTACCTATTTCATTTTGGGGTCTTGCTTTATAAACTGCAACACTACTACTAAACCAAGTTCCTTCCAAGACTGTTAGTCAAACACCATATGAGTTATGGTCTGGGAAACGTCCTAGTCTTAGTTATCTAAGAGTTTGGGGGTGTGACGCATATGTTAAGCTCACACAAACTAACAAATTGGATGATAGGGCAATTAAATGAAAGTTTGTAGGATATGTCTTGTACTCAAGAGCATACGTGTTCTACGTCCCAAATGAACAAAGAACATTTGTCTCACGAAATGCTAAATTTCTAGAGAATGAATTCC
Source organism: Zanthoxylum bungeanum (assembly GCA_019454045.1). Lineage (NCBI taxonomy): Eukaryota > Viridiplantae > Streptophyta > Magnoliopsida > Sapindales > Rutaceae > Zanthoxylum > Zanthoxylum bungeanum. Next base: position 9,845 of record SKCR01025930.1, on the reverse strand, counting down.
TTCTCAAGAAATATAGTGGGAGTAGACTTGACCTCGATGAGGTACGAGAAGAACAAACTAACATAGAACTAAACCCCAGGCCCCTCAAAAGGGCAGCGACGGAACAACCACAAGGTTATGAACTTAGATGGTCTGGTAGGGAAAGATATGAGCCTTAAAGATATGGTTTCCATATTGATGAAGAACATGATCAAGTCATTGATAATAATGATCCCACCAGTTATGACGAAGCAATGCGTGACATTGATTCAGTCAAGTGGCTTGAGGCCATGAAATCTAAATAAAACTCTATGTATGAAAATCATGTCTGGGACTTGGTGGATGCACCTGAAGGGATAAAACCCATAGGCTGCAAGTGGATTTACAAGCATAAAACTGATGCAGAAGGCAACATCTAAACCTATAAGGCTAGGTTGGTGGCGAAAGGTTATAGAAAAATCAAAGGAATTGACTATGACAAAACCTTCTCGCCTGTTGCAATGATAAAGTCCATTCGAATTTTACTGGCACTAGCTGCACACTTTGAATATGAGATTTGGCAGATGGATGTCAAAACAGCCTTCCTTAATGGGAACCTCGTAGAGGAAGTCTATATGACTCAACCTGATGGGTTTTCATCTAAGAATGATCATAATAAAGTATGCAAGCTTAAACGATCCATTTATGGACTCAAGCAAGCCTCTAGAAGATGGAATATATGATTTGATGAGACAATCAAAGAATTTGACTTCATCAAAAATGTAGACGAGCCTTGTGTTTACAGGAAAAGTAGTGGGAGTGATGTTGTATTTCTTGTATTATATGTCGATGACATATTAATCACCGGGATTGATATTCCCATGATGCAAGCCACCAAGCAATGGTTATCTCAGAATTTCTCCATGAAAGATTTGGGAGAAGCAGCCTACATCCTCGGCATTAAGATCTACCGTAATATTATCTAAGAGGTTGTTAGGACTTTCTCAATCTATGTACATAGATAAAGTTTTGAGGCAGCTAAAGAAGTAGTATGGATAAAGAAGTTCATCACGGAGCTGGAAGTGCTTCCCGCGATAAAGAATGGTGTCATGATGTACTGTGACAACACGGGCGCCATTGCTCAATCAAAGGAACCAAGGTCCCACCAGAAATCCAAGCATGTACTCAGGCGATTTCAATCTCATCAAGGAGATTGTTGAGAGAAAAAAAGTTATTATAGAGAAAATACCCACAGAAGATAATCTTGTAGATTCTCTGACTAAAGGGTTGACTCAACAAAAGCATGATAGGCACACCCAAAAGTATGGTGTCCAAATTCATACTAGTTGGCTATAGTGCAAGTGAGAGATTGTTAGGGATATGCCCTATACCCAACTTGTGGATGGGCTATATGTACATGTATTTGTAATATTTTCATTAATTAATAAAATGGAAATCTTTATTATATGTGTCTTACATAACTTATATGAATCATCAAACACTGTAATAACGCCCTTGGAGTAATAAGATGATTTCTTCCACGCCTTATGAGAATCATTACTCTCAAACATTCCTAGTCATAGTTTTGTGAATAATCTGGGCGTTCACAAAGCTGTGAGACTAGCATGATGATATGATCCTCCCTTAAGTGGGGTAGCCGATCTCATAGGCTACTAGCGGAGATCCGTCTGCTTGGTGTATCACATGGATGCATGAGTTGCTCGTGTCCATCGAACTGACCGCCGAAAGTTTTCACATGGAGTGTTTATCCCATGTGTCTGTGAGAACTTTCATGTATCGATTGTATGACTAGTCCATAGACTTGAGGTTCTTACAATCTTATGTGTAGATCAAATAACTTTGACATTCTCCTTCACCGGTTCAAAAGATCCAGCCATAAGGGTATGATTGGGTCATTTGTTGAAACAAATGAAGTTTGTAAAGATACAACAAAGAATCGCCACTCTCTCGGATAATATTTTCTTATAAGAGTAGTATTCCAGTTCACGGATTGATATGTATGATCAGTGCTTGAGACTGTAGCTGCAGTGGAAGAATCATGTGAGATTCTTGGGTTAGCACGATTCATGACACTCTCAACATCATACCTTTGACTATATGGGTGGACATTTTCCATACCTTAGGTTAAATGGTGGGGATACAGTGAGGCGATGGACCATATCATATGTAAATCGCATACAGAATGGGTATATATATCTTTCATTCTCATTTGGGGGCCTTGTCATGTTGCTAGATGTAAACCTTGGTCATTGAAATCGAACGACCATCTGATCGGAGGATAATTTATGTTTGATTAAATTATCACAATTCATTGCATGTCCAACTTGAGGGAACCCAAAAGGTCACACACAACAATGTCGAAATCAATGGTTAATTGTGCACAGTACAAATTTAACAGCATATATGATTGCTGTAGGAATTGTTCATAAATGGTTCAATGTGTTTAATTATTGAACAGATCATTTATGTGGTTCCACAGTGGCTTAAGGATTGGTGAATGACGATAGGGGCACTTTAGGAATTGGAATAAATAAATTAAAAAAAAAAGTGAATAGTAATGTGAATAGTAAGGTGAATAGTATGTGAATAGTAACATAAATAGTAAAAAAAATTTGTTATTTGTTTTGAATTCCAATTCAGCCCAAACTCTTATTAGGGTTTTGTAATCTCATTAAACCACTAAATTAATATCCAATGGCTAAGATTAAATTAGCATTTATCCCACATCAGATTCTTAATTAATTTTGTTGTCTTTGGAGCACCTATAAAAACCCAAATAATTCTTTACAAATTTTTGCACCAAACCTTTCATATATTGGGTTTATATAAGTGAGCAACTCTAAAGTTTAAGAGTAAGCCACTGATTTTGAGGATCCTTAAGTCTAATTGACAAGAGGAACCTTGAGTTAAAAGTTTTGAGGTATTTGCCTAGGCTAGCACCAAGGGCAAAATACCCGTACACTCAAGGCGTAGTCTTGCTGTTGAGTTTTGGCTTTGGTGTGTGCATATTTGGAGGCCACACACTTGGGTGGCTCTTTGGAACGTGGAAGAGCTTGTTGAGTTCGAGAAAAGCTCGTAGATTGGAGGGAGGACTGGAGGAGTCTTCGGTTCAAGTAAGTCTTTTTCTTTCTTTATTTTTAATTAGAGTTCTTATGATAGTTAGCATGTTTAAGTTTATGTTATTTGCATGTTTTATGAGTTTTTATGCTTAGAATATATAATAACATACCTAGGCTTGTAGAATAATCAAAACAAATGGGTCTTCGGCAAATGGATAATGGCATCATAATTTCGTATTTTTCTTGATTTTCCATTGCGCACTCACGGTCGCTTCCCAACAATGCAGCTATACTAGAAGAGGTTGGCCGGGCGTTCAACAAGAAAGTGCATCCCACCACGATTAGAGAAGATGATCTAGTGTTGAAGCAGTCGAAGCCACTGCTAATGGACCCGAGGGGAAAGTTCAGACCCAATTGGGAAGGGCCATACCTAGTCAAAAAGGTGATAGGGAATGGGGCAGTGAGACTGTTAGATTTGGAATGGAACGAGTTCACCGAGCCAATCAACGCGGACAGACTGAAACAGTAATTTACATAAAAAAAGAGAGAGAGAAAAGAAAAGAAAAGGCTCGTTAGGTTGAAAATCCGTAAAGGACAGCCCAATTAAAATATAGAGCATGAGTGAGCAAGAAAAATAGCTAATTGTAAATCTGTAAGGAACAGTTAGCGACAGAGGTACCCTTGCAATGCGGTTTATTTCCTACATATGTATTAAGAAGTAATGCAAATGCCTTTATTGAAACAAATATTCAAGATGTTCGTAGATTGCATAAATCCCAACTAACCGCGAAAGATTAGAGTCAAGTAATTACAAATCACGTCTTTTGTTTCTTAGATGCTAGACCAAGATCAGGAGATCTAGAAGAACTCTGAGAATGGAGAAAAGTAGAGCAAACCGGGAATGACACTCCGGGAATGGAGAATAGCCTCGAGAATGAGGACAGATCTGAAAAAAAAATGTGTAGCTCGCTGAGTTGAAAACCTAAAAAAGGCTACTCAGGCAAAATAGAGCAGTCTGCTAAGTTGAAAATCTGAAAGGACAATTTAGACAAAAGATATAAAAGACTTATGACTCAATAGACGAAGCGCAAGGCAGTACCTTTTCCTCATCCTCAAGACAACAAAGGAAAGCTTATGGAATCAGAAGACATAATTTTCAGTATCCGAGAAGGGTAGTAAGAGAAAAATGCAAGCCGAGAATGGTAATAGGCTCCTTAGAGAGAGGGCATATTTCGAAATCTGGGAATCAGAAGACATGATCCCAAAAGGTCGAGACCGCTTTCACAAAGGCGTAATCCACCTTGACCCAGTGCAGGTAGCAAAGAGCAGAAAATTGAGCCAGGTCTGGGGGCGACCAGTCTACCACCCCGTGAATAAGGGACACGACGGGATCGTTCTCATATATTTGGGTATAGGATACTCATGGAAGTGTAATAGAAGGTTGTGTTTTACCGATGGTACGGGAAATAGCTTCACTTTAGATAAACCCCATCGGAATTCCATTGGTAGTATGACTATGTGTCTATGGAAGTCTGAAATCAGGGTAGGTGTATTTGGTCTTAACCTGAGACTTGCACCGCTAATACTTGCGACAATCAATATACTTTGGTTTTGGTCGTCCAGGGCTTTAACCGGTTTCTATGTACGCCTCTTCTGGTATATCGAGAATCGTAGTGTGTTGGGTGTGATGTCAAGACAGAAGTATCACTCTAGTCATAGTGGAGATGATGGTCACGTAGGATACAGGACTGGTTCTCTTAAATGCTGCAGCTATCAGGATATTATGACAAGGTCATGTATATCCGATTATAGAGACTAGTTACCAGACATCCGACATGTGCTTCGTACGGGGCAGACACAATTCCAGCCCTAGGCCTAGCACGTGATCATCCGATACTGGATCGACATACACAATACTACGTATACTACGCCTGATATAGATCGCTTATTCCTATAATCATGTTCTGGATAATTGGGTAGGCATGGCGCTTTGCTAGAAGCCAACCTTGTCTTATAAATCGGTACAAACGTAGTACTAGGTACTTACGTGTTTGGATAGTCCGACGACCGTATTTACTACCAACATATCCGGGGATCTCATGGGTCGCTTCCCGAATATTCACCGATGACGTATGACTCGCACTTTTATTAATCTGGCATTAATTAGATGAGAGAAAAAATTTAATTTGGGATTAATTACCGAGATATTTTATCTGGGATAAAATATCAATTAAAAAGAGAGATAACGATAATTTAGAATTAATCGATAAATTAATATATTCGATATTTAAACGAAATTGGATTTCGACGCGGAATTAAAATTAGATTTTAATTCGGGTGAACGAATTAATTTAGAATTAATTCGTTAGCGACGTGAATAGTGATTTCGCTAGGCATAATCATTTAATTACGTCGCAACGGAAAATTCGTTAATTTGGATTAGCGAACCCGAGCCTGGGATTGTTTGCGAACGCATTCGCATTTCTAATTCGAGTGCGGCACGCAAGTCAAATCAAGCGTCAAATCGCTAGTCGCTCTAGCGTCACATCATTCGTCAATCAAGTGATAAATGTCTTTCACTTTGAGTGATTGACGCAAGTCACTATTCATGAGTGATGTGAGTTGATGGAGGTTGGTGTGGCTTTTTATTGTTTGACTTTAAAAAGCCAAATTTATTGTAAATCATTTATGATTTTTTGAAAAAGAATTATGTGTATTAGATACACAAATACACAAAACCAAATTCCATTCTATTCTCTCTCTCCTCTCACGTTTTTGGAGCCAAAAAACTCATCTCTCTCTCTCGGCCATTGGCCATTTTCTTCACTGGTTTTTCTGGGCAGAAACCGTGAGATGGGAAGCAAAGTGTGGGAAATTTGTGGCAAATTTCTTGAGAGCTAGCACTCCGAGAGACATGCGAAAAGTTATAGGGAAGTCCACCAATGAGCATGGAAGTTCAACATAAGCTTGGAGCTTGCTTGGAGGACCACACATGGCTGAAAATGGGGATGACAGAAACTGCCCATGCCGTGACCATGGATGAGCAGAAAAGAATTTTTTTTGTTCGTTGTCCACCGCGTCGCTCAACCGCTCGATGTGAGTATTTCACAACTACCTCGTTGTATTCGCACTTGTTTTCATTGCTTGATAAATGATCTTGGGACCTTAGAGAATTCCAACAATGGTATCTATGAGCAAGGTTTGAGCATGAAAATATATTAGGGTTAAAATTTGGGTAAAATGAATTTGAGCATGATTTAATGAAATTGGATGAATTACTATGCTTAAATGTGTTTTAATTGATGATTGATTGGATCAATTTGATGAAATTGTGTTTGGAACATTTTTCCCAAATTTATTGTCTGGTCGGGAGGTGAAGAACCCTAAATTGTCTTGGAATTTTGTTTTTTGATTCATTGGATGACTTGAAAACAATTGGGGATGTTTGATTTAATGTTGATTTGGATTCAATTGGATTGAATTTGATTTGGACATTGAAATCCCTATGAAGCCGAAACTTTGAGCATGAATATTGGGTTGATTTTTGTTAAATTGTGTTGGACATGATTTAATGTTAATAAGCATGATTAATTGTACAAATTTTGTTTTGGAAATATTGATTTGGGTGATTAATTATGTTATACACTTTAGGTAATTAAATTGTAAAATTGGATTTTGTAATTAAATTGAATTGGGCCTATTTTGTAAAATAGGGCTTGAATGTTGTAAATGGGCTTATTGGGCTTGGTTGTACCAAGTTGGATTTAGGCTAAATTGGTTGGATCCAATTGGGCCCAAAACCGCTTCCATAAAGCCCAAATGCGACTAATGGACCTTTAAAGTTTAATTGGACCTAATGGGCCTAAATTGATTTCTAGGCTTATGGGGTAACTCCTTGATTGGACTTTGGTTATTGGGTTTGACCCGAGTTGACCAAAAGTCCACGCCTTATAGTATTCAAAATATAAATGTTGTTATTTTCACATCTAATGTGTTTATCTCAATATCATCTTTATATAATGAAAAACTTTAGTGTTCTAGAATATAAAGGTTCACCCGCAGCGGGTTAAAACACTGATATAAAGATAATGTATCTAGTCAAACTAGTTACATTATAACAGTTTCCAAATTTAGGTACACACCGGAAGGGTAGTTCCTAAACTCAGGTATCTACGGTTAAAATAGCGACTTTCGTCCCGTTTTCAATTGAAAATACTTAAGCAATAAGTTTCTCATATACTTGAAAGAGTATAGTATTCTTTCAAATAAGGACTCCTCCCGGAACACGTCAATTTGACGGTGTGTCCGAACTTAGTGACCGAATTTTGTTAGACATGATAAGGTTAATCATGAGTCACTTTGAGCTACCATTTCCTTCAATGGATAAACATTAACAGTGAAGAACTTATTTTTAATAAGGTTCCATAAAATCTGTTAGACAAACTTCATATAAGATATGAACATGAAAGAAACCGGGTTTCACATTCCTAAAATTTGGGAATGCTAGGCATATGTTTGGATGATACCAAACTAAAACCCAAATTGGATAAGTGCCAATTGTAGGTTATCCTAGGGATACCATAAGTATAGTACTTATACAACTCACATGAGAACAATGTAATTGTTGCTCACCATGCGGTTTTCCTAAGAGGAATACCGATATGCAGTGGTAAGTGGGTGGGAGGATAGTAAAACTCGATGTGAAAATCATAGTAATACTATTCAAGGCACTGATTCCTTAATGGAATACAAATAGTTCATCAAGGATGAAACTATACCAGTAATCTTCGAATACACAAGAACCACATAGTCGGAGAGAGTCAGAAAACAACCTGGGGTATGGGTTTCTGATCCCACCTTATAAAGATGTTAATCTTTTGAGGAATACTAACTGACTACGTATGACGAATATCGACTCCCCATTATGGCATAGTGTCATGAATCCGAAATGGATTCATGTATACCAACTATGTTTGGATACTAGTTGTTGTACCACAAGGCATTGTGCATATTGGTACTATATAAGTCTTCAAGGAAGACATACATGGATGGCAACATACCAACGCTAAAGCTAGGCTTTTAGCGGAAAGGTATCGTTATCAACATTGTGTTGATTACGATTCAACCTTTTACCTGTTGCCACGGTAAATCCATTTGGATAATGCTTGCTAATACTGTATGTTTCATTTATGAAATATGTCAGCTGAACGGGAAAATCACTTTCCTAAAAGGAAACCTTTTGGAGGATGTTACAACATCCTGTCGGTTTTGTCGTAACAAAACTAGCAAACAAGGTTTGTAGGTTATTCGATCCATGTTTGGATTGAAGCAAACATTAGGTTCTTGGAATTACGTTTTGATGTAATCATAATTAGTTTATGATTTAATTCAAAAACGAAATGATTCTTGTGTATATAAGGAGGTTAGTGGGAGCGCACTGACAATAATGTCATACAATAATGATAATATATGTCATTTCATGGAAATGATTATTCCCATACAACAATCAGGGAAAGCTTGGCTTTCGGAAAAACTCTCCGAGGAATTCGTACATTGAAAAATGTACGTTACCTGGTGTCTCATACGCTTTGAGTATATGAAGTCCACAAACCGGCCAATCCAAGTGATAGTCATTGGATTGATATTAAGAACATTGTTTAGATTCTTAGAGAACTAAGGATGCTGTCTTATACTATGGAGATGGAGAACTTGAAGTGACTGGGATCACTGTAGCAAGTTTCCTAACCAATAAAGATGACTAAAAGTCGGAAACGGTAATATACAGTTTGAATAACGGAACAGTGAGCTGGAAATCTTCCAAGCAAGATACTGTTACCGAATAAACAATAAATGCGGGTTATTATTGCAGCTGAGGCGGCAATAGAATCCTTCTGGGTCGATAATAAATCTAATTAGATTAGATATAGTTCTGTTAGCGGCTGAGCTAGGCTTCAGCACAGGCTAAAGAATTAACGGTCTCATCAACGATCCAGATACATACTTCGATATTCATCTAATTCGTTCGGATCATACATTGTGGCGATGTAATGATCGAACAATAAATCACATCAGATGATAATCACGCAAATCCGCTGACGAAAGACCTTCTCAGCAGTTTGAGCCAACCGTACATAGTTCGGGTGTGTAAGACACTCGAGTGACTGGCTATAGGCCAAGTGGGAGATCGTTGGACAATTATGACCCATAGTGTCACTATTTGTACAGATAATGGTGTGTTGTTGTACAAATAACTATGTGACAAAGGAGATTGCTTTCTTATCATTTGTGATTAGATCACCAAGGTGTATAAAAAGAGACCAAAATCATCGCATTGAGGAGGCTAAACACATGGTAAATGTTAGGTTTCTAGTTAGTCCCAAGATCGATTTCAAGCAAGAAACATGTGTGAATACAACAATGAAGAATGGCGGAATCTACTTACATTGATCGGATTTGGCGATGCGAGGAACAACAAAAACTTCAAGCTCCTTAAAGTTCTCAGCTTTGGCCACTTTTGTGATCCTCCATTTTCGGTCAAGCTCCATGGATGGATCTCCAAGCTCCAAGCTTTGTGTGGTGATTCCATGCTCACAAGTTGGTTTCCCTATCACCTTCGCAAGACCCCGAATGTGTGCTAGGCTAGCACTCTAGAAATTTTACCATAAAATTTCCTAAGCTTCTCCTTCACTCACGGCATTTGCAGAAAATTTGAGGAAGAAGATTGGCCCCAAGCCGAATGCAAAGAGAGGAGAGAGGGAGAAGAATGTGTTGTATATTTGTGTATTAGATTTTCAAAAACTAATACAA
>SKCR01025929.1:0-19765 GCA_019454045.1 Zanthoxylum bungeanum | reverse complement strand
TTCGTAATCAATGTCAATGGACAAGAAGTGGTCTTGACTTTGGCCAACAAACCACACACAACTGGACACGACACCGATATGGAAGAAAGCCTCGTGATTAAAACACATCCTCTTGACGGACAAGGGCTTGACTTTGGCCAACAACCCCTGCCAATCTCGGATCTTGAGTAAGAATCACTCAATGGAAGGAAAATAAACGCTTGATTTTAACGATGGTTTTTTCGCGTGCAAATTGGCTACCAATTTAGTTCTCTTGTCAAGGTCTCATCATCATACACCCTTAAACATGCATTCTAAATACATAATAAAGCGAGTATGAAAATAAATAATAATGATATGCGGATGGATACTTTACATTGATCCTAGATCAAATCTCACTTTTCTCACTCAAGCTAGCATTTGTACTACTTCTATACCCGTTACACTATACTTCTAAAGAAACCTCATTTACATTGAGGGGATAGATGAGAAGAGAATACAAAGAGAATAGAGGTGATAAGGCTGGACTCGCAGGTCCAATTTAATAAATCGAATTTATTACAACAATTTCTAAAATTGCCCCACCCATCTAATATCCATCCGATATACATTATTCATGCATCACAACCATGTATTCACTCATTAAGCATGCTTCAATCAATCAATCTAATCAAATTAATTAATCTGATAATAGTGATCATCCATGTTCAAACAACGATTTGATTTTGTTTGAGTCAAACTCGTTTTTGCGAATAAGTACTTAAAGTACGAATTCTAGAATTAAATTAAACTACACAATTAAATCCAATACAATTTGTATTTAATTCTAATTCACTATTTAATTCCAAATTAAATAACACACTTAATAATAAACCTTTTCGACTTAAATTCCAAATTTAATCGCTACGGGTCTCAAAGCCCGATTAATATCCAATATTCATTTAATTAAAGTCTAATGGGCTTTTAATTAATTCTTAAGGCGTGGTCTTTTGGTCAACTCGGGTCAAACCCGGAACCAAAGTCCAATCCGGGATTTACCCCATAAGCCTTTAAATTAATTTTGGCCCATTAGGCCCAATTAAATCATAAAGGTCCATTATGTTGCATTTGGGCTTTATGGATGCGGTTTTGGGCCCAATTGGATCCAATCCCTTGGCCTAAACCCAACTTGATAAAATCAAGCCCAATAGGCCCAATTACAACATTAGAAGCCCAATCCAATTTAAGGCCTCAAATAATTAAATTACATAAATCCATTTAGCAATTTAATTACTTAAAGTGCATTACATGATTAATCAACTAATCAACATTTCCAAAACACAAATTAGTCCATTAATCATACTCAATTCGTCATCACATGTCCAACACATTAAGATTAAAATCAAACCATTAATACATGCTTACTTTATTCTTGGCAATAAGGTAATACATGTCCGATTTGTTTTCAATCCAATTAAAAACACAATTCGACATTAAAATCAACATACCCTCAATCGTTTCAAGTCACCCAATGATCAACGAAACAAAACTACCAAGAATTAGGGCATACTCCTATTCGGCCAACCACATCAAAATTGGGGAAATTTGTTTCCAACAATATTTAATCAAATTGATCCAACCAATCATCAATTAAACAAGTATTAAGCATACTTAATCATCCAATTTCATAATTGCATGCCTCAATTCAATTTTAAACATCACCAATTTAAAGTTTCATCACATACTTGGCAATTTGGGGATTTCACATCCAAATCGAATTCAATCCAATTGATTCCGCAATCGACATTAAAACATCATCCCGAATGATTTCCAACACTTCCAATTGTCAAAAATCAAAATCCCAAGACATTAAAGAACATTAACATTTTCGGCCAAGGAGGAAAATTTGGGGAAAATTGATCCAATCATATTTTTCAAATTGACCTAATCAATCTTCAATTCAAACACAATTAAGCATACAAATCCATCAAATTTAATTTGTCATGCTCAAAATCAAGTTTGCCCAAATTTTAGCCCTAACCATTTTCATGCTTTTAACCTAAGCTCTTGATGCCATTGTTGGAGTTTCTAGAGGTCCCAAGATCAAAACTCAAGCATGAATCATAAGCGAATACAACGACGGAAATGGCGGAATACTTACATCGAGCGGTTGAGAGACGATTTGGGCAACAAAACGAACTGAAATTCTGCTCACTGCCCACTGCTCATTTGCGTGAACTGCATCAGTTTGTGCTTCTGTTTTGCGCCATTTTGATCAAGAAAAACGAGCTCCAAGCTTCATCAAAACGTTCATTGCTCATGGGTATACTTCCCTTATCACCTTGGCATGACCCGGAGTGTGCTAGCACTATTGTTTTGCCACAAAACGCACTGCTTCCCTTCATTTGTTCACGGCAGTCCAGAAAAAAAAAACAGAACTGAAATGGCGTGAGAGAAGAGATGAGAAGAAGAGGAGAGAGTGAGAGAGACTTTTCAATTTTCTTGTTATCTTTGTTTCTAAAACCGTGAGTCAAGAAAAGAAAAGCAATAATGATGCATCACATACCAAAATGAATTTTTTTAGATAAAAACTCTCCAAAAACGTGTAAAAGCTTTTTCCCTCCAAAAATTTCATTAAATGCCATCATTATCTCACATTGAGAATAGAGATAATGTATCATCCCATAAAGGTGACTAGAATTCAATCCATCATCTATTCGTGTCAAGTAATGAGATATCGCGCTGTGATTTGCGGATTCTGTTGGAGTTTCTAGAGGTCCCAAGATCAAAACTCAAGCATGAATCATAAGCAAATACAACGACGGAAGTGCGGAATACTTACATCGAGCGGTTGAGAGACGATTTGGCAACAAAACGAACTGAAATTTTGCTCACTGCCCACTGCTCATGTGCGCCCACATGCAGCAGTTTGTGCTTCTGTTTTGCTCCATTTTGATCAAGAAGAAAAATGAGCTCCAAGCTTCATCAAAACGTTTCCTTGCTCATGGGTATACTTCCCTTATCACTTGGCATGATCCCGGAGTGTGCTATCACTCTTGTTTTGCCACAAAACACACTTGCTTCCCTCCATTTCCTTTTGTTCTGTTCGGCAGTTCACTGCCCTTGAAACCAGAAATGGCGTGAGAGAAGAGAGGAGAAGAAGAGGAGAGAGTTTGCCTTTTCAATTTACTTGTTTCTTCTTTGTTTCAAAAACGTGAGAGAGAAAATGAAAAGCAAAATGAAATGATATCAAATACCAAATGAATTTTTTTTTAATCAAAAAAACCCTTCAAAAACCGTTGAAAGGTTTTTCCCTCCAAAAGAAAATTCATCATTTGCCATCATTATCTCACATTGAGAATAAAGACAATGTATCATCCCTTAAAGGTGAATAGATACATCCATCATCTATTCGTATCAAGTAATGAGATATCGCGATGTGATTTGCGGATTCCACCCATGTCAAAATACGAATGTGTCCGCAAACACTTTCGGACCCAAAATTCGCTAATTCGAATTAACGAATTTCCGTCGCGACGAGAATTAAATAATTACGCCTAGCGTTATTATTATTCAGATGCTAATGAATTAATTCCAAATTAATTCTTTGCCCCGAATTAAAATCCGATTTTTAATTCCGCGTCGAAATCTAATTTCGTTTAATAATATATCGAATATATATTTATCGATTATTCCAAATTAATCGATCTCTCTCTCTCTCCTAATAAGCCATTTTATCCAAGATAAAGTTCTCCGCAATTAATCCAGATTAATTCTCTCTCTCATCATATTAATCCCAGATTAATATAAGTGCGAGTCATATGTAATCGGTGAATCTTTGGGAAGCGACCCATGAGATCCTCGGATATGTTGGCAGTAGATACGGTCGTCGGAGTATCGAATCACGTACGTACCAAGTACTACGTTCTACCGATTTACGAGACAAGGTCGACTCCTAGCAAAGCACCAAGTCTTCCCAATTCTCGGACATATTCTTATAAGAATATTAAGATCCGTATCAAGTGTTAGTATACTATGTATTGTGCATATCGGACCCAGTATCGGATAGTCACGTGCTAGGCCTGGGCTGGATAAGTGCTTGCCCCGTACGAAGCACATGTCGGATGTCTGGTAATAGTCTCTATAATCGGATATACATGACCTTGTCATAATATCCCGATTGCCGCGCAGCACTTAAGAGCACTAATACTGTATCCTGCGTGACATCATCTCCACTATGACTGGAGTGATACTTCCGTCTTGACATCACATCCAATACACTACGACTCTCTGATAAACCCAGAAAGTGGGTGTACGCAGAACCGGTTTCAAACTGTACCACCAGACCAAAGTCTATCGATTATCGTAAGTATTAGCGATGTAAGTCTGGTTTTTAAGACTATACACACTACCTTGATTTCGGCCTCCCATAGACACGAGTCATAATACCAATGGGATTCCGAAGGTCCTCCAAGAGCGAAGCTGTTTCCCGTACCATCGTGTTTTGTGAAACACGACTCCTTATCGCACTTGCATAAGTCCAAACACTTAATAAATGAGACACTATGCCGTGTGCCCTCACAACGGCACAAGTGCAATACAAGCATATTCCGCGTATCGATTGTCAGTCCGATAATCGCCGGCTGGGATATTCTAATGATTAATCAAATCAAGACATGAAACATGCGTGAATACATCAACGGAGGTAGCGGAATACTCACATTGATCGGTTATGTCGATTTGAAGACGAATCGAACAAAAACTCACTGCCTTGCTCAGCCCCTGCAGCAGTCCAATGCCCTGCAAAACAGAAATGGAGTGAAGAAAACGGAGCTCCTAGCTTCGTCGGATGGATCCCGTCTCATGGTGAACCTCCCTACCACCTTCGCAAGACTCGTAGTGTGCTAGCACTTGCGGTTTTCACCATGAAAACCCAACCCTTGCTTCCCTAAAGTCACGTCTGAACTGGTTCAAAACCAGTGAGCAAACCTTCTTTTTTGGCGTGAGAGAGAGGAGAGAATTGAGAGGAGAGAGATGTTGTGTTGTTGTTAAAATGATTTACCAAAAATCAATTTATATTTATGCCATAATATTTATTAAATTAATAATAAAATTATGACACAAAACATGCAATGGCTTAGAGTGTCAAACACTCAATTTCCATGCAATAACATTGAGTGCATTGTCAACACTATCTACATGCAAATGCATTAGAATGACATGTGTCATGTGGGCCCCACACGTTTCCAAATGAAAGTGGGCCCACGTGCACTCACGCGTTCGGGTTCGATATTTCCGAAATACCGAGCTTACGTCGCGACGTTAATTCAATCGAATAATTGCGGCTAGCGAAATTATTATTTACGTCGCTAACGAATTAATTCTAAATTAACTCGTTTGCCCGAATTAAAATCTAATTTTAATTCCGCGTCGAAATCTAATTTCGTTAAATATCGAATATATTAATTTACCGATTAATTCCAAATTAATCGTTATCTCTCTCTAGACGATATTTATCCTAGATAAAATATCTCCGTAATTAATCCTAGATTAATTTTCTCTCTTCTTCTATATAATCCCAGATTATTCAAGAGTGCGAGTTGTGCGTCATCGGTGGATTATCGGGAAGCGACCCATGAGATCCCCGGATAATCTGGCAGTAAATACGGTCGTCGGAGTATCCGAATCACGTACGTACCAAGTACTACGTTCTACCGATTTACGAGACAAGGTCGACTCCTAGCAAAGCACCAAGTCTTCCCAAGTTCTCCGGACATATTCATCAAAGAATATCAAGATCTGTATCAAGCGTAGTATACGATTGTATTGTGCATATCGGTCCAGTATCGGATAATCACGTGCTAGGGCTGGGGCTGGATAAGTGTCTGCCCCGTCCGAAACACATATCGGATGTCTGGTAACTAGTTCTATAATCGGATATTCATGACCTGGTCATAATATCACGATTGGATGCGCATCACTTAAGAGCACTAATACCGTATCCTGCGTGACATCATCTCCATTATGACTGGAGTGACACTCCGTCTTGACATCACATCCATACACTACGATTCTGATAAACCCAGAAGAGGTGAACACAGAACCAGTTAAATCCCCACCACCAAAACCAAAGTTTACCGATTGTCGTAAGTATTAGCGATGCAAGTCTCAGGTTAAGACTATACACACCTACCTTGATTTCGGCCTCCCATAGACACCTAGTCATAATACCAATGGGATTCCGAAGGGTCTATCCAGAGCGAAGCTGTTTCCCGTACCATCGGTGAAACACGACCTCCTATCGCACTTGCACAAGTATCCAATACTTATATATATGAGAACTATGCCGTTGTGCCCTCACAACGCGCACAAGTGCAATACTAGCCTATTCCGCATTATCGATGTCCAGTCTCGATAATACTACGGCTAGGGATATTTAATGATTAATCCTTCGTGGACTGATACTGTCTCATATCATCTCAATCCAGGAACTAATCATAGGGACCTCTCTTCATTTATATATCTATGGTGATCTAATCACAAATGATGAGAGTGCAATTTCCTTGTTACATAGTTAATTTGCTACAACAACACAATGATCTGTGCAAATAGTGACGCTATGGGTCATATTATCCAACAATCTCCCACTTGGCACATAGCAGTCACTCGAGTGTCCTACACCCGAACTATGTAAGTTCGCTCAAATTGCTGAGGAAAGGTTTTCGTCAGCGGATTTTTCGTTTATCGTTTGACGCGATTTATACGATCATCACATCGCCACGATGTATGATCCGAACGAATCAGATGATAGAAGATAGTATATATCTGGATCGTCGATGAGACCTTTAATTCCTTAGCCTGTGCTGACGCCTAGCTCAGCTGCTAACAGAACTATATCTAATCTAATTAGATTTATTTTCGATCCAAATGGCTTCTATTGCTGCCTCAGCTGCAGCAATAATCCGCATTTGTTGTTTATTCGGCAACAGTTATCTTGCTTGGAAGATTTCCAGCTCACTGTCCCGTTATTCAAAACTTTATAACGCAGTATTTAACTGTTTGGAAACTTGCAGCAGTGATCCCAGTCACTTCAAGTTTCTTCTCCATAGTTTAAGATAGCATCTTTAGTTCTCTGAGATACTAACAGATGTTCTTAACTTCAATCCAGTGACTATCACTTGGATTGACCCGATTGTGACTCCATATGCTCGAAGCGTATGAGACACCAATACAAGTACATTTTAAATGTACAATTTCCCAGAGAGTGTTAACAACTCCAAATCTATCCCAGTAGATCTTTATTCCTTAATAAAGGTTGTTATCTCCCCAGAATTCTACGGAGAATTCTATTGAAAGCCAAGCTTTCAACAATTGCTTTATGGGAATTTCACTGTCAGTGCGCTCTCCCACTAACCTCCTTATATACACAAGAATTATTTCGTTTTGAGTCAAATCATAAACCATTATGATTATTTCAAAACGACAGTTCCAAGAACCTTATGCTTGCATCAATCCAAACATGGATCGAATAACCCGCAAACCTTGTTTGTCGGTTATACAAAATCGTCAGGATGTTGTAAACATCCTCCAAAAGGTTTCCTTTTCAGGAAAGCGATTTTGATCTATAACTGACATATTTCATAAATGAAATATACAGTTATCAACAAGCATCTTCAAAATGGATTTACCATGGCAACAGGTAAAAGGTTGAACCGTTATTAACATAATGTTGATAACGATACCTTTCCGTCAAAAGCTTAGCTTTGTACGTTGGTATGTTGCCTTCCATGTATGTCTTCCTTGAAGACGTTTAATGTACCATAGGCACAACGCCTTGTGGTACAACAACTAGTATCCAAATATAGTTGTTATACATGGAATCCATTTCGGACTCATGGCACTTTGCCATAACAGGGAGTCGATACCTCGTATCACTTCCTCATAACGTAGTCGGATGGTACACCTCCATAAGATTGACATCTTTATGGGTAGATCAGAAACCCATACCCTAGGTTGTTTTCTGACTCTATCCGATCTACTAGTTTCTTGTGTATTTGAAGATTAATGGTATAGATCATCATAGATGAACTTTTGTGTTCCATTAAGGACTTCGTGCCTTGAACAGTATTACTCCGATTTTCATCGAGTATCACTATCCTCCCACTGACCACTGCATATCGGTATTCCTCTCAGGAAAAACCGCATGGTGAGCAACAATACATTGTTCTCATGTGGGATTTATAAGTACTATACTTAAGGTTTCCCTTAGGATAACTATATTGGCACTTATCCAATTTGGGTCTTTTAGTTTGGTATCATCCAAACGTTATGCCTGGCATACCCAAATTATCAGGAATGAGAAACCTCGTTTCTTCCCTGTTCATATCCTATATGATATCTGTCAAACAGATTTATATGGAACCTTATTCTAAATAAGTTTTGCACTGTTAATACATATCCTGTTGAAGGAAAGTAGCTCAGAGCGACTCGTGATAAACCTTATCATGTCCAACAAAATTCGGTTTTAGTTCGGACACACCGTCTAACTGACGTGTCTCGGGAGGAGTCCTCATCTGAAAGAATACCGTACTCTTTCATGTACGTATGAAACTTACTGCTTAAGTATTTTCCATATCGGTATTACCGTGGCGGAATAACCTATAGCCGATCTGTTTGTTACTTCGTGTCGAAACTCTAAAGTTTCCGATCTGTGTTCTTCAAAAGAAAACACATAACCATAACGTGATGTCACATCCGTTAAGGTCACGAAATATTCATGTTACACATCTAGCTAGCTAGATATGGGCCCACTTACTTCACCATGAATAGGGCTAACAGATCGGTGGCCCTTTTACTATTACCAAGTAAATAGTATTTTAGGTATTTAACCTAATAAACTAGATTCGTAGACCTTATTTGAATAGTCAAATCAGTCCTAGTACCCAACTTTAAAAGTGTGGATATCGAGTCTTGTTTAAATAACTAGATTCGTAGACCTTATTTGAATAGTCAAATCAGTCCTAGTACCCACTCTTCAAAAGTGTGGATATACGAGTCTGTTTAATGTGTCCAGACAACAATGCCACAAATAAGTCTCCATTGATCAAATCAATTTGAGCTATTTATTTGTCATTTAATATGTTTGAGATTTTTCTTTATATTAAAATATAAATTCTGTTATTTAATCCAATGTATTTATCTCAGTATCAACTTTATATATTGAAACACTTTAGTGTTCTAGAATATAAAGGTTTATCCGTAATGGATTAAACACTGATATAGAGATAATGTCTCTAGATAAACTAGTAGTTACATTATAACATTTCCTAATTTAAGTACATACCCAAAGGGCAGTTCCTAAACTTAGGTATCTACGGTCGAAACAGCGACTTTCGTCCCGTTTCCAATCGCAGAGAAATCTCGGCTTGAAGCCAGTATCCAGCTCACAGCGGATTCTGAACGTCAATACATATTTTTATGTACCACACTAAGTATTTAAAATCCAATTTTAATACTACTAGTGAACATAACTCTGAATCATCTAGGCCTTGGCTTTGGCCAAAAACAACCTAATGATTCCAGTTAAGCGGGACCCATTGACGAGGAAAGTTTCGTAATCAATGTCATTGGACAAAAAGTTATCTGACTTTGGCCAATAAAAATCACGATTTGGACAAGACACCGATATGCAACAAAACTCTCATGATTCAAGTACCTCTGATTGACAAAGGTCTTGACTTTGGTCAAAAACAAACAATGCCAACTTCGGATCTTGAACAAGAATCATTCAATGGAAGGATATTTGCTTAATATAGATTGATGGATTTTCGCGTGCAAATTGGCTACAATTTAATTATCTTTGTTAGGTCTCATCATCATACACCCTAAAACATGCATTCTAATACATAATAAGCGAGTATGAAATAAAATAATAATGATATGCGGATGGATACTTAACACATTGATCCTAGATCAAATCTCTCCCTTTCTCACTCAAGCTAGCACTTGTACTACTTCTACCGTTACACTACACTTCTAAAGAAACCTCATATACATAGAGGGGAATAGGTGAGAAGAGAATACAAAGAGAAGAAGGTGATAAGGCTGGACACGCAGGTCCAATTTAATAAATCGAATTTATTACAACAATTTCTAAAATTGCCCACCATTTAATATCCATCCGATATGCATTATTCATTCAACACAACCACGTATTCACACACATAAGCATGCTATCAATCAATCTAATCAAATTAATTAATCTGATAATTAAGTGATCATCCAATGTTCAAACAACGATTTGATTTTGTTTCGAGTCAAACTCGTTTTTGCGAATAAGTACTTAAAGTACGAATTCATGAATTAAATTAAACTACATCATTAAATCAAATTAACAGGTAGTAATACTTATTCATTATTCAATTCCAAATAAATATTGCACTTTATATTAATAAACCTTTTACGATTTAAATTCCAAATTCAATCGCGTCGGGATTCAAAGTCCGATTAACGTCCAACGTCAATTTAATTTAAGTCTAATGGGCTTCAATTAATTTCTTTAGGCATGGGCTTCGGCAACCAAAGCCCAATAGTGGAATCAACCAAAATGCCTTAGAAATCAATTTCGGCCATTAGGCCCAATTAAACATTAAATTTCAGGTTCATCGTCGCATTTGGGCTTTATGGTTAAGGTTTGGGCCCCATTGGATCCGATCCACTTGGCCTAAACCCAAACTTGATAAATCAAGCCCAATAGGCCCAATTACAACAATTCCAAGCCCAAATCCAATTTAAGCCTAAATAATGAAATTACACTAATCCAATTACGCAATTTAATTACCAAAGTGTATTACGATGATTAATAACCTAAATTGATATTCCGAAGCATCAAATTAGTCCAATTAATCATGCTTAATTCATTATCATATGTCAAACACACATAATGAAAAATCAAACCCATAAGCATGCTTCAATGCTCTCGGCCAAGGAGGGATTTTTTGTCCGATTTGGTTTCGATCCAATCGAACCTACAATCGACATTAAATCACCATCCGATTTGATTTCATACACATCCAATGTCACAAAACCAAAAACACCAAGACATTAGGGCATATACACATTCGGCCAACTCAAAGATTTTGGGGTTTTCGTCCAATTCGAAATCCAATCCAATTCGATTCAAATTAACGTCAACCTAATCGATTCTAACTCATCAAATGAATTAAAAATCAAAAAATCCAAGATCCCAAAAATCCTATTGACATTCGGCCATGGCATTAATTTTGGGGAAACTAATTCCAAATCATTTTTCATCAAATTGATCCAACAAAAATGAATTTAAACATGTTATAAGCATACTCAAACAAGCAATTTATTCAAATCATGCTCAAATCACATTTACCCAAATTTTAAACCCTACAAATTTCATGCTTGCAACATTAGCTCTTGATACCATTGTTGGTTTATTCTAAGGTCCCAAGATCAAACAAGACATGAAAACATGCGTGAATACATCAACGGAGGTAGCGGAATACTCACATTGATCGGTTATGTCGAATTGAAGACGAATCGAACCAAGAAACTCACTGCTAGCTCACGCCCACTGCAGCAGCCCACTGCCTGCAAAACAGAAATGTGGTGAAGAAAGAAACGGAGCTCCTAGCTTCGTCGGATGGATCCCGTCTTATGGTCGAACCTCCCTACCACCTTCGCAAGACTCGTAGTGTGCTAGCACTTGCGGTTTTCACCATGAAAACCCAACCCTTGCTTCCCTAAAGTCACGCCTGAACTAGTTCAAACCAGTGAGCAAACCTTCTGTTTTTGGCGTGAGGAGAGGAGAGAGTTTGAGAGAGATTGAATTGTGTTTGTTGTTAAAATGATTTACCAAAAATCAATTTATATTTATGCCATAATATTATTAAATTAATAATAAAATTATGACACAAAACATGCAATGGCTAAGAGTGTCAAACACTCAATTCCATGCAATAACATTGAGTGCATTGTACACTATCTACATGCAATGCATTAGAATGACATGTGTCATGTGGGCCCCACACGTTTCCAAATGAAAAATGGGCCCATGTTCACTCACGCGTTCGGGTTCGATATTTCGAAATACCGAGCTTACGTCGCGACGTTAATTCAATCGAATAATTGCGGCTAGCGAAATTATTATTTACGTCGCTAACGAATTAATTCTAA
This sequence comes from Zanthoxylum bungeanum, assembly GCA_019454045.1. Taxonomy (NCBI): domain Eukaryota; kingdom Viridiplantae; phylum Streptophyta; class Magnoliopsida; order Sapindales; family Rutaceae; genus Zanthoxylum; species Zanthoxylum bungeanum. Next base: position 7,603 of record SKCR01025929.1, on the reverse strand, counting down.
ATTAACTCGTTTGCCCGAATTAAAATCTAATTTTAATTCCGCGTCAAAATCTAATTTCGTTAATATATCGAATATATTAATTTACCGATAATTCCAAATAATCGTTATCTCTCTCTAGACGATATTTTATCCTAGATAAAATATCTCCGTAATTAATCCTAGATAATTTTCTCTCTCTTTTAATAATCCCAGATTATTCAAGAGTGCGAGTTGTGCGTCATCGGTGGATTATCGGGAAGCGACACATGAGATCCCCGGATAATCTGGCAGTAAATACGGTCATCGGAGTATCCGAATCACGTACGTACCAAGTACTACGTTCTACCGATTTACGAGACAAGGTCGACTCCTAGCAAAGCACCAAGTCTTCCCAAGTTCTCGGACATATTCATCAAAGAATATCAAAGATCTGTATCAAGCGTAGTATACGATTGTATTGTGCATATCGGCCCAGTATCGGATAATCACGTGCTTGGGCTGGGGCTGGATAAGTGTCTGCCCCGTCCGAAACACATATCGGATGTCTGGTAACTAGTCTCTATAATCGGATATTCATGACCTGGTCATAATATCACGATTGGATGCGCATCACTTAAGAGCACTAATACCGTATCCTGCGTGACATCATCTCCATTATGACTGGAGTGACACTTCCGTCTTGACATCACATCCAATACACTACGATTCCTGATAAACCCAGAAGAGGTGAACACAGAACCAGTTAAGATCCCCACCACCAAAACCAAAGTTTACCGATTGTCGTAAGTATTAGCGATGCAAGTCTCAGGTAAGACTATACACACCTACCTTGATTTCGGCCTCCCATAGACACCTAGTCATAATACCAATGGGATTCCGAAGGGTCTATCCAGAGCGAAGCTGTTTCCCGTACCATCGGTGAAACACGACCTCCTATCGCACTTGCACAAGTATCCAATACTTATATATATGAGAACTATGCCGTTGTGCCCTCACAACGCGCACAAGTGCAATACTAGCCTATTCCGCATTATCGATGTCCAGTCTCGATAATACTACGGCTAGGGATATTTAATGATTAATCCTTCGTGGACTGATACTGTCTCATATCACCTCAATCCAGGAACTAATCATAGGGACCTCTCTTCATTTATATATCTATGGTGATCTAATCACAAATGACGAGAGTGCAATTTCCTTGTTACATAGTTAATTTGCTACAGCAACACAATGATCTGTGCAAATAGTGACGCTATGGGTCATATTATCCAACAAAAAGAACTATATCTAATCTAATTAGATTTATTTTCGATCCAAATGGCTTCTATTGCTGCCTCAACTGCAGCAATAATCCGCATTTGTTGTTTATTCGACAACAGTTATCTTGCTCGGAATATTTCCAGCTCACTGTCCCGTTATTCAAACTTTATAGTACCGTAGTATTTAATTGTTTGGAAACTTGCAGCAGTGATCCTAGTCACTTCAAGTTCTCCTTCTCCATAGTTTAAGACAACATCTTTAGTTCTCTAAGATACTAACATATGTTCTTAACTTCAATCCAGTGACTATCACTTGGATTGACCCGATTGTGACTCCATATGCTCGAAGCGTATGAGACACCAATACAAGTACATTTTAAATGTACAATTTCCCAGAGAGTGTTAACGACTCCAAATCTATCCCAGTAGATCTTTATTCCTTGAATAAAGGTTGTTACTCCCCAGAATTCTACGGAGAATTTCTATGGAAAGAATATCCATGAAAGCCAAGCTTTCACCAATTTGTTTTTATGGGAATTTCACTGTCAGTGCGCTCCCACTAACCTCCTTATATACACAAGAATTACTTCGTTTTGAGTGAAATCATAAACCATTATGATTATTTCAAAACGTCAGTTCCAAGAACCTTATGCTTGCTTCAATCCAAACATGGATCGAATAACCCGCAAACCTTGTTTGTCGGTTATTCAAAATCGTCAGGATGTTGTAATCATCCTCCAAAAGGTTTCCTTTTCAGGAAAGCGATTTTGATTTATAACTGGCACATTTCATAAATGAAATATACAGTTATTTTCAAACATCTTCAAAAATGGATTTACCATGGCAACAGGTAAAAGGTTGAACCATTATTAACATAATGTTAATAACGATACCTTTCCGTCGAAAGCATAGCTTTGCACGTTGGTATGTTGCCTTCCATGTATGTCTTCCTTGAAGACATTTAATGTACCATAGACATTTACTCTGATTTTCATCGAGTATCACTATCCTCCCACTGACCACTGCATATCGGTATTCCTCTCAGGAAAACCGCATGGTGAGCAACAATCATATTGTTCTCATGTGAGATTTATAAGTACTATACTTAAGGTTTCCCTTAGGATAACCTATATTGGCACTTATCCAATTGGGTTCTTAGTTTGGTATCATCCAAACGTTTGCCTGGCATACCCAATTATTAGGAGTGAGAAACCCCGTTTCTTTCATGTTCATACCCTATATGATATCTGTCAAACAGATTTATATGGAACCTTATTCTAAATAAGTTTTGTACTGTTAATACATATCCAATTGAAGGAAACAGTAGCTCAGAGCGACTCGTGATAAACCTTATCTTGTCCAACAAAATTCAGTTTTTAGTTCGGACAGACCGTCAAACTGACGTGTCTCGGGAGGAGTCCTCATCTGAAAGAATACCATACTCTTTCTTGTATGTATGAAACTTAATGCTTAAGTATTTTCATTACGGTCTTACCGCGACGGTATAATACTATAGCCGATCTGTTTATCTACTTCGTGTCGAAACTCTAAAAGTTTCCGAATTGTGTTCCTCAAAAGAAACACATAACCATAACGTGATGCCAATCCGTTAAGGTCACTAAATATTCATGTTCACATCTAGCCTAGCTAGATATGGGCCCACTTATTTCACCATGAATAGGGCTAACAGATCGGTGGCTTTCATACTATTACCAAGTAAATAGTGTTTTAGGTGTTTTACCTAATAAACTAGATTCGCAGACCTTATTAGAATAGTCAAATCAGTCCTAGTACCCACTCTTCAAAAGTGTGGATATACGAGTCTCGTTAAATTGTGTCCCAGACAACAATGCCACAAATAAGTCTCTATTGATCAAATCAATTTGAGCTATTTATTTGTCATTTTATATGTTTGAGATTTTATTTATATTCAAAATATAAATTCTGTTATTTATATATCTAATGTATTTATCTCAGTATCATCTTTATATAGTAAAACACTTAGTGTTCTATAATATAAAGGTTTTTATCCGTAACGGATTAAACACTGATATAGAGATAATGTCTCTAGTCACACTAGTTACATCATAACAGTTCCTAATTTAAGTACATACCCGAAGGGTAGTTCCTAAACTTAGGTATCTACGGTCGAAACAGCGACTTTCGTCCCGTTTCCGATTCGCAGAGCAATCTCAGCTTGAAGTCAGTATCCTGCTCAAAGCAGATTCTGAACATCAATACATATATTTTATGTACCACACTAAATATTTAAAATATAATTTCAATACTAGTAGTGAACATAACTTTGACAAACATTTTTAAAGTTAGAGCCTCGCCCATTCTTTAATTCCTTTGTGTCTTCCATATCCAAATGGTAGTCACTTTGGTATATGTCAATTATCCTTTTCAATATTTTAGGAACCTTAGGCCAAGCCTTGGGTTTTTAGAATATTGAAACGATGTGCACCTCGTGCTTGTTGGTTTTCTATAAGGTCCCAAGATCAATAACAAGTCATGAAACATGCGTGAATACATCAACGGAGGTAGCGGAATACTCACATTGATCGGTTATGTCGATTTGGAGACGAATGATGCCCAAAAACGCACTGCCTTTGAGCTCCACTGCATGCAGTCCACTGCCTCCAAAAACAGAATTTGAGATGAGAACGAGCGGAGCTCCTAGCTTCGTCGGATGGATCCCGTCTCATGATCGAACCTCCCTACCACCTTCGCAAGACTTGTAGTGTGCTAGCACTTGATTTCTCACCATGAGAATCACTCTTTGCTTCCCTTTAACTCACGCCCAAAACCAGTTCCAAACCAGTCCATTTTCTGAGAGGAAGAGAGAAATGAAGAGAAGAGTGTAATGTATTCTATTATTTTTGTTACCAAAAATCAATTTATATTTATGCCATAATTTCATTAAACAAATAATAAACTTATGACACAAATCATGCAAAGGCTTAGAGTGTCAAACACTTCATTTCCAGGCATTACCATTGAGTGCAATGTACACAATCTCCATGCAAGCATTAGAGTGTCAAATAAGCATAACATGACATGTGTCAAAGTTAATGCATAACATGACATGTGTCATGTGGGCCCCACAAGTTTCCAAATGAAAGTGGGCCCACGTCACTCACGCGTTCGGTTCGATATTTCCGAAATACCGAGCTTACGTCGCGACGTTAATTCAATCGAATTTAAATAAATAATTGCGCCTGGCGAAATTAGTATTTACGTCGCTAACGAATTAATTCTAAATTAACTCGTTTGCCCGAATTAAATCTATTTTAATTCCGCGTCGAAATCTATTTCATTTAATATATCGAATATATTAATTCATCGATCAATTCCAAATTAATCGTTGATGAGTGATAAATGTATCACTATTTCCCACTCATTTAACTTAATATTTTGTATAGTTTCTTGAGTTTTGTGAATATTTTGATGTGTTTTGTGTTATTTTGTAGATAAATAAAGTTTCAGAGACATTCTGGAGGTGATTTGGAGCAAAACTGTGAAATTTGGTGAAATTTGGCAAAAAGGGTATTTTGGTAATTTTGGACGTCCCGACACAAAAGGGTATTTTGGTAATTGTCCCGACACCGAAATAAAATTTCAAGACATTCTGGAGGTGATTTGGAGCAAAACTGTGAAATTTGGCAAAAGGGTATTTTGGTAATTTTGGACGTCCCGACGCAAAGGGTATTTTGGTAATTTTGGGCGTCTGCCACGTGTCAAAGATTCAACGAGCCGTCTTTTTTAGCACACACCACGCCACGTGTCGAAATTTCAGCGATTCAAGAAATAATAATAATAAAATAATAAAAATCAGAAAAATAATAAAAAAATAAAATCAAAAAATAATAATAAAAAATTAGATTTTTTTGCCTATAAATAGATTTCGAATTTTTAGTTTCAAATGTACCTCTTCCTCTGAAATCCTTATAAATAAAATAGAGTTCTTCTTATTTTCTTCTTTTATTCAGTTTTATTTACGCTTTGTAGTAGTAATTCTATCCATCCATGAGGGGGTAACCTCTTCATGCTGAGGTAATAAGGTAATTCTTTTACTATTGCTTTTTAGATTAATCTCCCTTAAAATATGATATATAAACTATTTAAAATCAGATTAATAAAGGATACCGCCATTCCGGACGGTTGGTTATTAATTTAATCTGGTTAACCTGACTTAATGAGGATACCGCCACACTGGACGGTTGGTTTAAGTTTATATTTCTGTTCCGCCTTATGGCTGGTATATTTGAATTTGACTTAATCAGGATACCGCCATTCTGGACGGTTGGTTTAAAATATCACAAGTTAATATATTATTATTTTATGGGAGATATCTAAATAGTATATAGTAGAAGTTATTTCCTTTTACCTTAGCATTTCATTTATTTATTTTAATTACTTTCTGCAATTTCATTTTTTGTCTTTTAAGTTTATATCAGCTTTAGTTATGTGTTGTAACTAAGTTAAATATCTAGGGTTGTGATTAAATCTAATATCACCGGATTTAAAAAGGGTTAGATTATAGTTGGGGTAATTAAAAGAGTTATTTGTTGAGTCATAATCTTAATGCTTTTTATTAACCGATCACTAATAAAATTGATTAGGTAAACTTAAAATGAACTAGACATAGGGATTTTAAGTTTAAAACCTTAGTCTCAACAACCCACGATCTTCCTTAAGGATAGATAAACCTTTAATAGATTTCCTTACAGGATAGGAATATACCTGTCGGGCGGGGGTAGTCTTAATTGGAACTTAACCTTAATGAATCTAGGTAATTTAATTGACATAGACATATGGTTCAATTGGATTATACTAGGTATTTGTAAATGATCATTCGGAAGAGGCTTTTACATAATTTAGTGTTCCAGATTAATAATTCAATATTTTACCCAACTATAATATACTACTTCATCTTTTAATAGATATTAGAAAGATTCACAACCCTAGATCTTTAAGTCTTTTATTTTCCTTAGTATTTCTTGTGTCTTTTTATTTTTATTTATTTTGCAACGCCACATTCAACCAAACAAACAAACAATCTCTCTATTCTCCATTTAATTAGATATTTGTAAATAAATAGATTCAACAATTAATAACAATAGTAGGAATTAAGTCCTCGTGAGATCGATATTTTTATACTACTTGAACGATACGTGCGCTTGCGTTATACGTGTGTGTTTACGCCGGTCAAGTTTTTGGCGCCGTTGCCGGGGACTTATTTTCTTGAGTTGTTAATTTTGAAACTATCTAAATTACTTATATCTAATTTTCTTTCTTTATTTTGTAATTTTTATTTCTTTTGTTTTCAGGTGATTAAAAAAAAATGGAACACTATTGGGAAATTGAAAAATTACAAGCTTTACTAGAAGAAGATACCTCCAAATTCTGGGAGCAACAGTCTAGTTTTCTGAGGCCTGTTGTCCAGCCAACAATTATCACTGGAATTCAGAATCAAGCAAAACTACATTTGCTCAACAGAACGAAATGGGAAGATGTGTAATATGTGATGGTAACCACCCGAGCGATCAATGTATTTACATTTCAGAGTGGCAGAATTTTTGGAATCAACTAAGGTACGAAGAATCATCACATTTTCCATCTTATCCACCATCTTCCTTCGATTCTTATCATGAACCAGATCAATCCGAGGAAGATCAATTAATTCACATGTTCAAAGAACAAGCAGTTCGATTTGATGCAAAAATTCAGAGTAACGCAGGATCCATACAGAGAATGACAGATCAGATCAGACAATTAATAGAAAACCAGAGCTACATACCTCAAGAACAGTTTCAGATGACACAGATGAAGCCTCAGAGTACCAAACATTTCACGATGACACTTTAGCGAAAGAGGAGGCTGAGGAGAATCAAGAACCAGAGGTATCAGTTCAGGAACCCGAACCGGCAAAGTCTCGATTTGATTTCTATTATTCAGATTCTGACGAGGATGAAACTGAGCTGTTTGTACCAACTGCATCAAAAATTGAGGATGGAATTCTGTATCCTCAAAATGAAGATCTTGGAGATTCCATTGCACAAATGTTTGAAGAAGATCTACCTGAGCCAATCATTCATCAACCAGATCAGAGGAAGAAGACCTAAAATCTGACATTTCTTTTCATCCTCAGGTTAACAATTTTGAAACATGTATTACACAGATGACAGATGAAGAGCTGAATGCAGAAATTTTCAAATACATCTGTGAAGAAAAGATGGAGCAAGAAACAGAGCAAATGGAGGAGCAAATGTCTGAACTTTAATCAAGATCCAGAACATTCAGGAAAAAACATCGCTGTTTTGGGGAGTACAATTTAAAGATATCACACAGAAGTTTGACAG
>SKCR01025928.1:0-19780 GCA_019454045.1 Zanthoxylum bungeanum | reverse complement strand
CTGCCACTTTCGAGTCGACCTCTTCGCCTTTCTCTTCCAAATCACCCTCGTCTGAAAAAGAACTCCTGCCAATAATGATCATACTGCTGAATCCATTTCTTTGGTTCCCAAGCTCCTGTCTTTCCTTCAAGGAAATCCTTCATCAGATGGCTGCGTTCTTTCATCATTGATTCAAGAGCGATCCCTTCAAGATTCTCAAGTAATTCTTCATTCTCCTTCTTCACATTCTCGAACGCATCCTTATAGCCTTCAATTGTAACTTCAGAAGTCTCCTTTCCATCTGATGTTGCCTTCACTTCCTTCAACTCCTTCTCCAATTCAGCATTTCTTTTTTCAAGCGACCTCTTTTGGACCACTTCCTTTTTCATAGCTGCAAATGATTTATCCATCTCCCTCTGCTTCTTAAGAGTCGATTCGACATATCGCTGCATATGTAGACTGCACTCCATTGCCTGGAAAAAGGATTTAATTAGAATCCATTCTACAAATTATTAGAAATTTCTATCTATTTTCTTACTTGGTAATTAAAGCCGCAGCCTTTTTCATCGACTCGACCGGGCCCTCTTGGATAACCTCTGTTCATCCTCCTCCAGCAATAACTTATTAATAAAAGGGTCAAGGCTTGATGGGTCCGAAATTGCAGTCGACCCTGCTGGAATCCTGACAACTATATTATCGATTTCTTCGATTTCATCAGCCTTCCTTTTTCCCCCTTTGACAACTATTTCGGTCGACTTCCCCTTATGCTTTGGAGTTCCAGTCGACGATACCAATTGTGGTTCTGGAACCTCCACTTCTGGCTCCTTTATCTTGCTTCCTAGCCTTTTTTCGGCTCATCAACTCATCAATTGATGCTACTTTTATTTGCCTCGACGCCATGTCCTCTGCGCATAAAATTTCTTTTGGAGTTAATGTCTTTATAAACCACACCTTTCCGTACAGTGCTCGAATCGACCGAGTACAGTAGATGACTTCCAATACGTTTTTAGAAAGTGCAAAGGGGTAGATATACCTTCTGATTCGAAGATTTCTTTCCACTGTAAAGTTGCTCTTAATCTCTGCTCTACCAAGATTATCCTCCAATCTCTTTGTTCGACCGGTAGATCAAGAAGAGCTTTAGTATTCGACAAAATGAGAGGTGTTTTGTCGAATAAACTGTTTCGAAAAGGACCTGCATAATAAACAATCCATGCATTAGTTTCATACGACAATAATATTGATAAATTATCAATTAATAGAAGAATTTGATACTCACTAAATACACCCCAATATTCTGAAACTCGACCCATCCAGTCGACCCAAAGATACCCTCATTTTCACAAAGAAGTACTCTGATTGCCAATTACCCTATCGTTTGTTGGGAGCCCCATAATTATTTGTTCCCTCTTACGACGAAGATACAAAGTATATCTCCCTTTCTCAGTAAGATGCTCTTTGAGGTAGTATGAATATAAAACATCCTTCACCTCAAATAATAACCCCTGTTCGAATGCTAAGCATTCAATCGACATTAGAATCCTCCAAGCATTCGGCATTAGCTGTGAAGGAGCAATCCCGTAATGATCCAAGATTTCCCAAGCTAACCTCGGAATAGGGAATCTGAGCCCATTAGAAAACGGTACTACATAAAAACCCACCCAACCAGGAATTTTATAATCAATCCTTTCAGACGGCAAAGGCACCCTCAGTTCCATTGTTCTAGGAAATCTATACTTAATCCTAATTTCCATTAGCAGGGTAGCCGTCATACGACTAGCTGGGTTCTTGGTTAGTATGTTGGTAGGCTCACTTGTGCTCACCCCTCCACTAAATTCCTCGACAGCAGCCAATGATCTAATAGGAATTGCCTGCAACGGAACTTCATGCGACATAACGGTTACAGGTCCTTCCTCAAAAAACTCTTGACGCGACCATTCCCTTAATGATTTTTCTTCTGTTGATTCACTCGATGATGATCCTACGAATGTATCGATCTGTTCTCCTAAACTTTCTAAAGAGTCTCCACTCGACATATTCTATTCGGCGAGTCTACAAACAAATAATTTCTAAGGTTTGGGTTCCTTAAAGATCAAATCCTACTCCTATCTCCAAACACAAATCCTCCAAATAGAGTATGATTCTAAAGATCAAACAACCTAATTTAGCTAAGAACAGATTGAAGCTACTCTACGAACATTCAAAGCAAATGAAGAACGCGAAGAGAGTGAAAGAAGTACCTTGGAGCCTTGAAGTCTCTCCCAAATCGATTGATCTTGTGAAATGAAACAAATGAACCTATCAAGCCACTCTTATACTACTTCTTTTGGCGTTTATTTCCCGCCATGAAACTCCTCGTTATTTGCGCTAGGTTTTACTCCATTAAAACCACGTGGAAGATCTATGAAATATTTAGCAAACCCCGGTGCAGATAGTACACTCGACAAATGGTGGTTCAGTCGACAAAGGGACATTCCCCTGAAACTCATGTCCAGTCAAATGAACTCCTGAAGCTGTGTTTGGTTCAGTCGACAAAGGGACATTCCCATGACTCATGTGGAGTCAAGTGAACTCCTGAACCTATGTTTGGTTCAGTCGACAAAGGGACATTCCCCTGGACACATGTCGAGTCAAACAGGACTCCTAAACCACCGTTTGGTTCAGTCGACAAATGGACATTCCCTTGGACTCATGTCGAGTCAAGTAAACTCCTGAACCACCGTTTGGTTCAGTCGACAATGGACATTCCCTTGGACTCATGTCGAGTCAAGTAAACTCCTGAACCACCGTTTGGTTCAGTCGACAATGGACATTCCCCTGGACTCATGTCGAGTCAAATTGGACTTCTGAACCACCGTTTGGTTCAGTCGACAAGGGACATTCCCCTGGACTCTTGTCGAGTCAAGTTGGACTCCTGAACCACCGTTTGGTTCAGTCGACAAAGGACATTCCCCTGGACTCATGTCGAGTCAAGTAAACTCCTAAACCACCGTTTGGTTCAGTCAACAAATGGACATTCCCTTGGACTCATGTCGAGTCAAGTAAACTCCTGAACCACCGTTTGGTTCAGTCGACAATGGACATTCCCTTGGACTCATGTCGAGTCAAGTAAACTCCTGAACCACCGTTTGGTTCAGTCGACAGGAACATTCCCCTAGACTCATGTCGAGTCAAATTGGACTCCTGAACCACCGTTTGGTTCACTCGACAAGGGACATTCCCCTGGACTCTTGTCGAGTCAAGTTGGACTCCTGAACCACCGTTTGGTTCAGTCGACAAAGGACATTCCCCTGGACTCATGTCGAGTCAAGTAAACTCCTGAACCACCGTTTGGTTCAGTCGACAATGGACATTCCCTTGGACTCATGTCGAGTCAAGTAAACTCCTGAACCACCGTTTGGTTCAGTCGACAATGGACATTCCCCTGGACTCATGTGCGAGTCAATTGGACTCCTGAACCACCGTTTGGTTCAGTCGACAATGGACATTCCCTTGGACTCATGTCGAGTCAAGTAAATCCTGAACCACCGTTTGGTTCAGTCGACAAGGGACATTCCCCTGGACTCATGTCGAGTCAAATTGGATTCCTGAACCACCGTTTGGTTCAGTCGACAAAGGACATTCCCCTGCACTCATGTCGAGTCAAGTAAACTCCTGAACCACCGTTTGGTTCAGTCGACAAAAGGACATTCCCCTGGACTCATGTCGAGTCAAGTAAACTCCTGAACCACCGTTTGGTTCAGTCGACAATGGACATTCCCCTGGACTCATGTGCGAGTCAAATTGGACTCCTGAACCACCGTTTGGTTCAGTCGACAATGGACATTCCCTTGGACTCATGTCGAGTCAAGTAACTCCTGAACCACCGTTTGGTTCAGTCGACAAGGGACATTCCCCTGGACTCATGTCGAGTCAAATTGGACTCCTGAACCACCGTTTGGTTCAGTCGACAAAGGACATTCCCCTGGACTCATGTCGAGTCAAGTAAACTCCTGAACCACCACCGTTGGTTCAGTCGACAAAAGGACATTCCCCTGGACTCATGTCGAGTCAAGTAAACTCCTGAACCACCGTTTGGTTCAGTCGACAATGGACATTCCCCTGGACTCATGTCGAGTCAAATTGGACTCCTGAACCACCGTTTGGTTCAGTCGACAAGGGACATTCCCCTGGACTCTTGTCGAGTCAAGTTGGACTCCTGAACCACCGTTTGGTTCAGTCGACAAAGGACATTCCCCTGGACTCATGTCGAGTCAAATTGGACTCCTGAACCACCGTTTGGTTCAGTCGACAAAGGACATTCCCCTGGACTCATGTCGAGTCAAATTGGACTCCTGAACTACCGTTTGGTTCAGTGGACAAAGGACATTCCCCTGGACTCATGTCGAGTCAAATTGGACTCCTGAACCACTGTTTGGTTCAGTCGACAAGGGACATTCCCCTGGACTCATGTCGAGTCAAATTGGACTCCTGAACCACCGTTGGTTCAGTCGACAAGGGACATTCCCCTGGACTCATGTCGAGTCAAATTGGACTCCTGAACCACCGTTTGGTTCAGTCGACAAGGGACATTCCCCATGACTCTTGTCGAGTCAAGCGGGACTCCTAAATTTACATTCAGTTCAGTTGACCAGAGAATATTCCCCATTACTTATGTCGAGTCAAATGTATCCATGGATCTTCAAAACTGATCATACGACCAAGAACCAATTACCATAAGTCAAGTCAAATTAGAATGACTAAAGACTTCGTCTGCCCAGATAATACACGCGATATTTTCCAAAAAACCCACATTTTGCATAAAGCTCTTATAAAACAATCCAACAGAAGGTGATACATTTTTGTCACGTGCTTTTGTGATTAGTATCATTCGACACAAACGTATATACTCTCTAAGACAAAATTTCTTTGACTTAGAGAGTAAGGGACAAACTGTAAGAGCCAAATTTGGTCTAAGGGTATAACTGTCTTTCATCTTAAGCCCATCAGCATGTTAGGCCCAAGCCCAAAGAATTATGTATTTGATTACAATTAAAATCATAAAGCATGACCACTTAACCAAACTCTAGCACTAATCCCCACCACCCCACTTAACCTAACTCTAGCACTAATCTTCACTTACTCCAAAAACCATTACCAAATACACCAAACCTCATATCATGTTTTATCTATAAATATGAAAAGAGTACATGAAGAATTCATTCAAGTCACATTTCTCTCACCCTAATACTTCATGCTCTCGATCCTTAATCCCCTCATATATTACACGGCTCTCACGGCCAAACAAAGGAAGTAGAGGTAATATTCAACCTTGCTTTCCCATTTTACAAACTTATTTCCTGCCACTGACTTGGGCGTCGGAGTGTACCCGGTATCCACCACACCGGTGGTAGCCTACTCCCGTCCACTCTACTTTGTTTTTTGCAGGATTGCTAGTGCCCAACTTACAAATTCTGATTGAGGACCTCGGCCGAAATCCAGCGTCCACAGAGGTTGCAAAATATTTTCCATATCAGCATATGAAAAATTCGGATGATAATAATTAGGCATAAAACTGCCTCTATAGTTGTTGAAGTTCCGATTGTGCACATACTGTACTTGTTCAAATCCTGCTCCTCTGTTGGGTAAAACCATTCCATTAGTAGAATCTGCTTCAATAGACGGTTGACCCATTTGATTTATCAATACTGCTAGATGAGTCGTGAGAGACGATACTTGAGCTATCAGTGCACCAATAAGATCTGTCATTGCTTCTTTTCAAATTCACCTCGTACGAAAAAAATATAAAACAAAATAAAAATAAAATAAAAACAAAAATTAAAATTAAAAATAAAAATAAAAATAAAAATAAAAATAAAAATAAAAATAAAATCTAAATTAAAGCTAAGATTACTTGGTAGTAGTATTAATATGAGATTAAACAAACAATCCCCGGCAACGGCGCCAAAAACTTGTTGTGATATTTTTATATCGTACCGCAAGTGTACGGTGTCAAGTTTTAGTATAAATGAGTTAAGAGTGTCGAACCAACAGGGATTGCGTTAACTCGCACTAAGTACTACAATTGATAATCCTAACTTTATTTAGACAATATTTAACAAAGATTTAATTATATAAATAAAATATAAAAATAATAAAATAGGAGGAACTAATACGATAGAGATTCTGGATCCTGATTTCACATAACTGTCACCTATGTATTTGTTATGCCAATTACCATTGTTCGGTTATATTGTTTATAAGTCAAGACTCCGAAATTATCCACTCCCTCTCTCGAGTGCCGAGTGAAAATATCATCAACTACAGATTTCGATATCTCTATAAAAATCCAATAGTTAACAACTCATTACGATTTGTGATTCTATATTAACGACTTCAAAGGACTACAGATTCTCTCGAACTCTATAAAATCCTAGGTCATATTCTCTAGATCTATTCAAAATCCCCTCTCTCGAGTGATAGATTCAAACATTCATCATCATATTTGTGGCCAACAAACATAAAACATTAAACTCAAAAAAATATAAATAAATCAACAAAACTTCATCGCAAAATTGACAATCAATTACAAGGTTCAAGCATCGATTACACCATTCTCCAGAATTAAGGAGTTTAGTTCATGACAAAAGATAAAATCAATGATACACAAACCATGAATCTAATGGAAATCATTAGAGTTCTAAGAAAGAAATAAGAAGATAAAACCCGAATTGAATATCTTCCTCTCCGGACGTCACCGCCTTAATCTCCTCTTGTCGCTCTTCAATCCACTCATTGGATCTCTAAAAATATTTAATGCTGTGTTTTGTGCAGTGTATTAGCCTCCTCTGAGTATTGGACGAACCGTTATATTTATAATGGAGTCTGTGAGTCTTTGGGTATCTTTAGGATTATTAAAAATCCTAAAATCACTTCCCCGAACGTATCAGTCTTCTTCCGCAGCGTCTAACTCTCGGCCATTCAGTATGGGTGCGTGACTTTGGGAAGGCGCCAAGGCGCCTAATTGTTGCGCTGCTGCTCTATTAATTTTGTCAATTTTTTTATATGGGAAACCTACTTCACTTGCTTTGTATTTGGGCCCACTTCAATATCCTTTTTCCAATTCAAAGTCTTCTCTTTCTTCTTTTACGTGAGCTTGCCCTCATTGGTCAACGGTTTTTTTCTTTTCAATTCTTCTTGTTTTGGTCAAAAGTTGCGGCCCACTTTGCATGCATTTCTTTAATTTTTCTTTCAACTTAACAAAGAATAAACCCACGTGCATGCTTTTATAATGGCTTCCTTCCAATTCTGGGCATTGCGGCTCCATTAAGCTGCGCCTGGGCGCCAGTCTCTCTTGTCTCACAGACGCCATGGCGCCTTGGTCTCGGGTTTATCTATAGGAACAGCGCGCTGTGGCGCGGATAATAATCTTCAGGCGTTGGGGCGCCTTCTCCTCTGGATTTTATATGTGTGATAGGCGTCGTGGCGTCTGCATGTAACGTGAGCTTAGTCGGGTGTCTCCGAAAGTTTCCAAAACACATGTAATTATCCTCAGATCCATGTATTAATGCTCCTATAAAAAAAACATGAAATAACTATAAATGATATTTAAATATCTCGAAATTTAACAAAAACAATAAGCTAAAAATACCACAATAAGTGGGTATAAAAACCACACTTATCAGTCATATCCCTTATTATCGGGAACCACCGAGTTTGTGCTGGTGTAGTAATTTGTTATTCCAGTAAATATTTGAGACTTTTCTGGTCTGTACGCATAGTGAAGGGCTTGCCTAGGAGGTAGAGACCGGACCAATTCATTTTTTTAAATGTTTAAAATAAAAAATTAATTTTTTATAATTTTTAATTAAAAAATATATATGACGTACGACGGTTTTGTCGGTTTTTTCAGAATGGTTCAACCAGTCGAACTACTAATCCATTTAACCTTTTGAATCACCGATCTGGTTCTGAAAACACAAGTTACAACTACACTTGCAAACTGAAGGTGTCCAGATGCAAACCACCTTTGCTCCAAACCACCACTTCAAATTAAGTAAAAGTTAATCCCTTCATCCAAGCAAGAGATAGAGGAGATGTAATCAATACCTTACTCTTCAGCAGTTGAGAGCCTAATGTATGCAATGATATGTATCAGGCCAAATATTACTCACGTAGTGGGTATAATGAGTCGTTTTTCTCTCTAATCTAAGAAAAGAACATTGGGAGGCAGTCAAATGTATTCTCAGGTACCTCAAGGGTACACCGAAATTATGTCTATTCTACGAAGAAGCTGATCTAACTTGAAAGTGTAGGAAATGATTCCATACGCGCAGTTAGGCATCGGGATCGACCTTGAATTTTTTATACTATTCTCCTTAATTGCCGAAATTGTCCACCCTATTAGACTCGTTTTGCTTCTGTTTTTAATGATTTTAATAGTCCTGAACAGTCCCCGAATAATAGTCCAAAAACTGGACTGTTTTGCACACCGAAACTTCTTTATACTCGTGCATAACTCACTGTTTTGGTGGCCGTTGTGTACTGATTTTTCTACCAATGTTTTTTGACAAAATAACCGCATAAAAATAGTCCCAAAAATCCATAAAAGAGTCATATGTGTTCCCAAAAGTTTCTGCACACACAAGGAACAAAAGCAATGCAATAACATGTGGTATAAGTGGCAGCAGTGAACATATTATTATGCTCACTGCCGTGAGTTGATAAAGGGAGAAGAAATTTTTTTGCTTCAAGTTCCAAAAGAACTTTCGTGCTATGACTTGCCACCAACAAATGCAAGAGTGGGCTTGACTCACAAGAATAAATCCCTAAACACTTTTTTTTTATGCAAGAGTGGGCTTATTCTTTTTTTTTTCACCAACAAATGCAAGAGTGGGTAACTAATTTTCTTAAGATATGGCCGAGCCAAAGCTCGAGCGGGCCCGGGCTTATTGTGTTGAGCCCGGCTCGGGCCTGGAGCTAAACTGAATCTCATATTCCAAGACCCCACCCAGAATTTTTTGATCCCGGATCGAATCGGTCCGGACTTTTTTTGCCATGTTTATGCGGGGAAAACTCGAAAAAAAAAATTAACCTAGTACGAAACAAGATGAACATATTACCAACCAGGGTAGCTTACCACTGCCGTGAGTTGATAAAGGGAGAAGAATTTTTTGCTTCAAGTTCCAAAAGAACTTTCGTGCTATGACTTGCCACCAACAAATACAAGAGTGGGCTTGACTCACAAGAATAAATCCCTAAAAACTTTTTTTTATGCAAGAGTGGGCTTATTCTTTTTTTTTTCACCAACAAATGCAAGAGTGGATAACTAATTTTCTTAAGATATGGCCGAGCCAAAACTCGAGCGGGTCCGGGCTTATTGTGTTGAGCCCGGCTCGGGCCTGGAGCTAAATTGAATCTCATATTCCAAGACCCCACCCAGAATTTTTTGATCCCGGATCGAACCGGGTCCGGACTTTTTTTGCCATGTTTTCGCAGGGAAAACTGGAAAAAAAAATTAACCTAGTACGAAACAAGATGAATATATTACCAACCAGGGTAGCTTACTAAGAAGCCCATTTTGAGCAGGCCTTTTTAGACCTCAGGCCCATATCTTAAGAAAATTAGTTACCCATCAACCTCTCTTTCGCGAGGGGTATATCATGTGTCGGATGTATATGTCATCTCTCTCACAGCAGGTGGGCCCCACACGTTGTGGGGCCCGCCTGCTGTGAGAGAGATGACATATACACCCGGCACATAATATAATTTTCGCTCTTTCGCAGGCAAAATTGAGATCTAGTTAAACATTAACCGTTTCATTTTCCACCACTTATTCCCATAACCCCATCAATCCCAAAACTCTCGATAACAATCACTGAGCAGCAACGGCTATGGCTTCAGTTTCTCCTCTCTACTTGAGCTCTCCTCTTTTACCATCTTCTTCATACCATCTACAGAGTAGTACATTTCATCGTCCACAGAGTAGTTCTTGGTTTTGTTTTCAAACCAGAATAAGAACTAAAACCAGAAGCAAACCCATTTGTCTTTTAATCACAAAAGCAGAAGCTGCTGTCAGGAAGGAGGATATTGTCATTGTGGGTGCTGGGATTGCGGGACTAGCTACTGCAGTGTCTCTGCACAGGTCAGATTAAGCAAAACCCTTCAAGTGTCTTCATAAATTGAGCTAATTTTGTGAGGTTTCCTTGTTCTATAAATTTTGGAATTACTAGGCTCGGTGTACGGTCATTGGTGCTTGAGCAAGCAGATTCACTTCGAACAGGAGGAACATCTCTTACTCTTTTCAAGAATGGTTGGCGGGTATTGGATGCAATCGGAGTTGGAAGCGAGCTCAGGAGCCAGTTCCTTGAAATTCAAGGGTATAATTTGTGTTCCTCGTCAATTTTCTTATTCAAATGTGTGCTTAGCTGAATGTGCTCATGCCATCAGCTGTGCAGGATGGCAGTAAAGTCAGAAGATGGGAGGGAGCTGCGGTCCTTCAGGTTCAAAGATGAAGATGCAAGGTAGATTTTCCTCTTTCCTTTTCAGCGCAGTCGCGTTATAAGCTCTTCGATTTCTTTCCCAGAAGTTTGTAATCACATTATGGTGCAGCCAAGAGGTCCGTGCTGTGGAGAGGAGAATTCTTTTGGAGACTCTTGCAAATCAGCTTCCACCAGAGTCGGTCCAGTTTTCTTCAAAACTGGCAAAGATAGAAACAAGTGATAACGAGGAAACTCTTCTGGAACTGGTGGAAGGGACTCGGATATATGCAAAGGTTAGTTATCACAAACACCATTGTTAGATTCATGGCAGTGGAAAATCTAGAGCTTGTAATTCAAATTCGATTTGGGTGTTTAATGATGATGTTATCTGAGTTTTGGTGTCTAAACTTTATCTTTCTGCAGATGGTTATTGGCTGTGATGGAATTCGGTCTCCAGTAGCTAAGTGGATGGGATTCACTGAGCCTAAATATGCAGGGCATTGTGCTTTCAGAGGGATGGGGTATTATCCGAATGGACAGCCATTTGAACCAAAAGTAAATTACATCTATGGAAGAGGAGTGCGTGCCGGATATGTTCCTGTTTCTCCTACAAAGGTTTACTGGTTCATCTGCTTCAACAACCCTTCACCAGGTCTATCTTGCACTTGTTAGGCAAAGAATTAACAAGTTACTTGTTGCATCATCTAATGCCTCATCTATGTCTGACAGAATGTTAGATCTAGGAAACATTATAGCTTGAGATAGACAAACATCTGATAGAATGTCTTATACAGGACCTAAGATTACTGATCCGGTTGCATTGAAGAAGCAAGCTAAAGATCTAGTAAAGAACTGGCCTGCAGAGCTATTGAACAATATAGATCTGACCCCAGATGACACAGTAATCAGAACTCCCCTGGTGGATCGCTGGCTGTGGCCAACAACAAGCCCTCCGGCTTCAAGAGGTAGAGTTGTACTCGTCGGAGATGCCTGGCACCCGATGACCCCAAATCTTGGGCAAGGTGCTTGCTGTGCATTGGAGGATGCAGTAGTTCTTGCTAGAAAGCTTGCAAATGCAACCAAGTTTGGAACTGCATCAGTGGAAGAAGCTCTGAGATCATATGAAAATGAAAGATGGCCCCGTATCTTTCCACTGACCATACGTGCAAATCTTGTGGGATCCCTTTTGCAATGGGAAAACCCAATTGTGTGTTCTGTTCGAAACAATATTGTTGTACCGAAACTAGTTAGGCTAGGACCCATATTGGAACACACAAATTTTGATTGCAAGCCTCTAATACAAGGTGTCAAAGCATAAAAACTACACATTCAGCAGAATCCGCCCTGACCCCAAAAACTATATTTTCTTTCAATTCCACAGTATACAGACTTGTAGATTCATCACTTGTATTTATATAAAGATATGTATAATACCATGGCAAACAATGCATGTTGTGTAAATCAACAGTTCAAAAAGAGAACAAAACTTACCGCCTATTCTATTGAGTCGTATATTTATTTGGCATACTGGTTGACTTGGAGTTTATAAAAGCTCAGAATCACTTGAAAAATCAAACCACATATAAATTGAAATTGTAAAGAATAAAGAAAGCTCTATTCATTAAAAGGCTTATAACCACATATGGGCCAGCATTATCTGCAAGACCTTCTTCAGCAATTTAAAACTATGAAACTGTTGTCAATGAATCAGACTGATAACTACAAGGATCAATCAAGAAATTGATAAATTCATATATAATTTCCAAAAATTTTAAATACACATAAAGCACCATTAAAATTGCTATATAAGATTGTCATCTCAAATCTCAATTCATTTCTTTAATCTCGTGGGGATGAAAGTCTTCCATTGTCAATACTAATCTTCAGAACCTCGATTCTGCCAACAATTCATTTATTCAATTAACTAACTAAATGGTTTATTTAAAATAATAATAATAAAAAAATAAAAATGAAATTAAACATTCTTTTGCAATGCAAGTGTCAAGTACCGGGGTTGGAGAAGAACCAGAGGACGATGACGCAGAAAACAAGAACGAGAGGGATTGAGTGGATTGCGATTTCGGCGAATCTGAGATGACACCGTTTTTTCTTGGCCACGTCGGAGAGGGGATCGAACGTCGGTAGTTGGTGGTCAGTGTCTGTGTCTTTGTTTGCTCGCAAATGCGATGGTGGTGGTGAGTCGATGATCAACTGTTCGGCGACTCGTGAACTGCTCGCTGATCTGAGCATCTTTTTTACTTGTGACCGTTTTGATTCTTTCGAAATGCGATTTGCCGCACACGTCTTCGGTGACCGAGTGAAAATCGACCTCCTTTTTCGGATCAAATATCACAAGTAAGCCCAACTATTTATTGGTTTTTAACAAACTGCAGAAATGCCCGAGTTCGAGTTCGACTTGTAATAATAATCTATGCAAATCTATAAAACTAAAACCTTTTTTTTTTTTTTGAAATGTTATAAGTTCCGTCGTTAAATCACTTTACTCGTATTTAAACGTAACAAATAAAATCTCCGATTATCATGTAATACTCTGATTATTTAACTCGCATTGTAATAACACATTTTCCATAATTCCTTTAGTTAGATTGATATATATAGACACACACATTATGAACATGTTTTCAAATAAGAGAGTAAGTCGAGAGAAAAATTCTAATGTGAATTAGAAACATACTTTGAGAATTGATTTATAAATAAATGATATATAAATATTAAGTCTAAGTAAACCAATAGTCTCATTTAGATTATAAAACTAAGTAGAACCGAATCATTTATAAGATCAATACCTAAAATCTTATTAAGAATTTTGTTATGATATGAAATTATAGTAAAAAATATATTCAATCTGTACAAAGTGCAGACCCTATACTAATAATAATAATAATAATTCATTCGTCATTCAATGAGAAACGCCCAACACGTGGCATCATCTGGTTTCATTTGTTACGTCACGCCACACAATTCCTTTTACGATTCTTTAAATAATAAATAATAATAAATTACATAAAATTAAACATCTCCGCATTCTTTTTAAACACGCTCTGTGTCCATTTCTCTCCGTTTAAAATCTCCATCTCTCTCCATCTGCGTGTTCAAAATTGACGGTCAATTTCTCGCCGGCAATTACAATTTCTCTTCATCTTCTCGTTCAAATTTTTGTTAATCATTCAATCCAACGCAAGACTCAGACATGAATAACGAATAGTAAGTTTTTTTTTCATGTGAAATTAATTTGGTATTAATTATGGTCTAATTTATCTGGATCTGTCGTGAATTTGTTTGCTTCGTTTTCTAATTTATTGTTGTGTTTATTGTTTTGGATTTAGTATTTTCATTTTGTTTTTGATTCGATGATTGATGAAGTTGTGTGGACTTGATTCGATCGTTGATTCAGATCTTATTGATTTCGTCACAGATCCGGTGCCGTTTGGCTCTTTTGTTTTATTTTTGATGATTTATTGTGTTTAAGCAATGATACGAATTTAAAATACTAACAGAAGAATTGTTTGAGTTGTTATGTAAGATTTGTTGATTCAGCTAACGTTTCAACAGGAATTTGGTTTATATTTTGTTAAACGTTAACAAAAAAAAATTGTATTCGCTGTTGTGTTCAAGCAATAATACAAATTTAAAATACTAACAGAAGAATTATTTGATTTTGTTATATAGATTTGTTGATTCAGCTAACGTTTCAACGGAAATTTGGCTATATTTTGTTAAACGTTAAAAAAATTGAAATTTGTATTGGCTGTTTTTATGACTCCTGATTGGTTTACGGTGGACGGTGCTTTAATTTTTGAAGTTGAATTATGGGCATATTATGCAAGTTATTGATTCACTTTCTGTTTTTGCAGTGATTATTTGTTTAAGCTTTTGCTCATAGGCGATTCTGGTGTTGGCAAATCGTGTCTACTTTTGAGGTTTGCTGTAAGTTCTTATGGCCTTATGTTTTCAATCCTATTATTGGAGTTGTAGTTCTATATTTATAACCATAACTATAACACATGGTAGAAAAGCAAGAAATATAAAAAATGAAACAGGGTTGATGCTGCTTTTCACTGCTCAGATCAATTGCTTAGTAATGTTGATTCAATTTGTTTTGTAAACCAGGATGATTCATATCTGGAGAGCTACATAAGCACCATTGGAGTTGACTTTGTGAGTAATTAGTTTCTATAGTTTTGTCCTTGACTAGTTAACTTTAATGTAAATATGGGATCTTATTTGTTGGAACATTTACTATGCAGAAAATCCGCACTGTGGAACAGGATGGAAAAACCATTAAGCTCCAAATTGTAAGTGTTTGGCTTACAGGTTGGCCGTGTTTCTAATTGGGTTGGAATTTCTTAGTTGGAAGAACTTTGTATCGAACTGTAATTCTTAAGTCTTTCTTAAGAATAACTGTCTTCTTATTGTCATGATGTTACAATTCATTCTCCTTTAGAATAATATGATGTCTTGCATTTTTTTTTTTTTTTTGTTTCCTTTGTTTTGATGTGTGAAGGAACTTTCAGCTTTCATTTTATTGGATCCCATAATTTTGGATTTTCTTCCTGTCTGATTCTTTTTGTGCCTTTCCTTGTACAAACAGTGGGACACTGCTGGCCAAGAGCGTTTTAGGACGATCACCAGCAGTTACTATCGTGGAGCTCATGGCATAATTGTAAGTGCTATCTATCTATCTTATCTCTCTTTTATTTTATCCATCACCCAGCTAGCTTGATGTACACGAGTTTGCCTCATGCTGCCGGTTTTCTTCAGGTTGTTTATGATGTCACTGATCAAGAGAGCTTCAACAATGTTAAGCAATGGTTGAATGAAATCGACCGCTACGCTAGTGAAAATGTGAACAAGCTTTTAGTTGGTAACAAGTGTGATCTCACAGCAAACAAAGTTGTGTCCTATGAGACGGCCAAGGTAAATACTAGTAATTTGGGGTTATTTGGCATGTTTATTAAAAATTGATTCCTTTCACTTAATAATATTGAATTTTCCTGTTTCCTTTGTTAAGGCATTTGCGGATGAAATTGGGATTCCTTTCCTGGAAACAAGTGCTAAAAATGCCACCAATGTCGAACAGGCTTTCATGTCCATGGCTGCTTCAATCAAGAATAAGTAAAACTTCTCTTTATCATTTTCTGTTCAATTGTTGTAAAAAAAACATAAACTGAGAAATTTTCTTGTATTTGAGAGCATTAATCATTATTATGTGCCGTGATCATTTGGTGGTTATTTGCAGGATGGCAAGCCAACCCGCCTCGAACAACGCTAGGCCTCCAACAGTGCAGATCCGAGGACAGCCCGTCAACCAGAAATCTGGATGCTGCTCTACTTAAAAGGGGAATTAGTGTTAGTTTACTTGTGATGTTTATCAATCTTCTTTATGGAATTTAAGGTTTATTTTCATGATTTGCTTTTCTTGTCAGCCGTTTATCACTCTTCTAATGTTACCATTCTTTTCAATATATTTGATTCCATAAAAAAACATTTGTACAAATTAGGAAATTCCCTTTTTTTTTTTTTTTTTTTTATAATTTTCCATCTTAATACACTATATACAGGTTCCATTACCACCATATTTTCTTTCATTGATCGTCCAATCTTCGCAACGCGGTCCCATTTGTTCATCGCATTTCAAATCATGCATCTCATGAAAGAAAATGTACATATTAAAGGTCCGTTTGGAACGTTGATGCTAACGTTTTAATGCTCCATCAAACGGGTAAATTAATGCTATCGTTAACACTCATAAAATTATAATTTCGTAATATAATATTATTTTTTGATGTTAACTTATACTTTAACGTTTGTGTCATATTTTATAGGGGTGGCAAAACGAATCAACGAATCGAATTTATATCGAATCCTAAACGAATCGAATCACAATGTGATCGATTCGTTTATTAAACGAATTTTAATATCATGATTCGTATTCTATTTTTATTAAACGAATCGAATACGAATATTCGTTTAGTCATGATATTATTTAATAAAATAATTTACCATAATTGATTTACATTAATTCTTCACAAATATATACATATGAAATATGTAATTAATATATTTACTAAAAATATCTCACCAAATATCGACAATATTATTTTTCTATGGTAATTAGTCATAATTTATCGTATCGTAATTGAAAAATAACAATAACTAGTAAAATAAAAAAAAATAAAACAAATAAACAAATCGACCCATTTATTAAATAAATCCATTTTTTCAAACCCGTATTCGCTTTAAAGCGAATCGAATCGAACGAATAAACAAATCAAGACCCAAATTATCACCCCTAATATTTTATAAACTAATCCGTACTCTTTGACAATACTCTCTACCAAATGCCCATTTAGTTGTCGCAGGTGTGTCAAATTCTTGCACTGGCATTTCTTTAAATGACTTTTCCGGAAAGTCAACCTTCCCAAACTTCATATACCCGATGAAGCAATTCTTAAATGGGGCAGCACCGAAAAATTCCACAGCTTTGTCCAATTCCTCACATTCAATTTTCCCAGAAACCATAGCACACCAAGAAACACTATTCTTCTCCGTTATTGGCCAAAACAACTCGTGAGCTTTGGTCATGTTCTTATTCTCGACAAAATCAGATATCAATATAGTCCAATAAGCTAATACAGTTGATATTGTGGTAGTGCTGGATTTCTGATTGATTTAATTGGAAGGAATCAAGAGGGGTTTGGTTGGGAAATTTGAGAGTTTGTTTGAGTTGGCATATGGGTCGAACGAAGAGACAGCAATGGTATTTGGTTGGTGAGAAGATGCTGAGGATAGATGATGCCTTATCAAAAAAATCCAACCAAAAAGCTCATTCATTACTCTCAATGCCTAATCAAAAGTAGACTGCAATATAAAAAAATAAAAAATAAAAGGCACCGAACGTGCGCGAAAGAGATAAATATAACCAATGTGCCCTAACTTGAACAAAAAAAAAAGGTAAAAGTAAAAAAGAGTATGCATGCATGTCAAATACTCAAACATGGGTAAATGTCTAAAATTTACAGTCAAAAAACTTTAACATCAAATATGGTTCTTTTTTGAGGAAATTATTGATAAGATAACATCACTTGCCGCCCAAGGAGGGGAATTGCCCAGGATCTTCAATTGAAGGCGCCGCTACATTGCTGGTCATGTTACCGCGGTATCCACCTCTTGAACCACGGCCATGACCACGACCACGTCCACGACCGCTGGGGTTATAATAGTTGTCTCCTTCAACAGGCTTCAAGAACTCATTGATGCTAACAGACTACAATAATAAAATAACAATCATGATAAACATACAAGTAGAAAGAACATCAAGCAACATGGTAGGAATCTTCAATAACCAAAATGATCAGTTTGATGATAGTCAGAAGCTTCATTTTAATGAAAACAACTTGAGAAGAGATAGCAACATATGAAGTGTTATGATAACTTGGGTTATAGACATGTTCAAGTTGTGGGACAAAAGAAATGACCAATAAATTGTATATTTCATTAGACAAAACAGAAGCAACAATTCTACTGCTCTGAGACTAACACATAGCATGAAGTAAACTGTTATAAATAACTTCTAATGTTAAAGATTAATGAACACGCGTCATTGATTAATTTAAGTTTAGAAAGCCTTTTTAACCATAAGAATTATTTATCTTCTCTAACTATATTATGAGAGAATGCTGCAGACCTTCTTGGCTTTCTCTTCCTTTTCAGCAGTATCTTTGCTTTTGTCCTTTTCAGATCCCTAACAATTAGGACGAACATAAAATTAAGTTAAGACACCAGTAAAACACTGTCGAGTAGAGAAGCATAAAAAGGGAATTTTAATTGTTCTTACCAGTTTGATAAAAATGTCGTCATTGGTCTTCTTATTTGAAAGTGGTTGCATGGACTTTAACTCTATGTCCACATCAACCTTCCTCTCTTCAGAAGTCTTTAGGGCAATCAACGGTTTCCTCTTCTCTTCAAGTAGCTTTTCATACTCTTCCAAGGTCATCTCCTTGACAAATAGAAGATAATAAAGTTAGGTTAATATGCTGAAATATATAAGAAAAAGCATAACATAGGGAAAAATTCTATAATTAGGGAAAATTATATGCCCAAATGATTTATTTATTTATTATTATTATTATCATTTCTTCAAATAGCCATTTTTAGTTTTATTGCCCATCCCTGATTTCTCAATAGACACATGCAAACAATATATTTTTGTATCATTAAAATTACTGTCAACAGGAAAATGATATACCACAATATGCCAAGGATGAAAACTCAAGAGAGAAGGAAATCAATGAGCACAAAATAAGATAAGCACACCAAGTGCAAAATGATTTTGAGACATTATTCCATGGAGTCGTGTCCAATAGCAATTACCAGAATATTGATTGAACTTTGAAGAATACAGAATTGAGAAGCAGCTACCATTTTTTATAAATAGAATCAAGATTTTCAAGACAGCCAACCTTTAAAATGAAAGCTGAAGGAAACAATCATGCCATGCCATTTATGCACAAATAATAGAGATACCTTTTCCTCAGGCTCCTTCTCTTCTTGCTCGTTCACAGGAATCTCCTTGTTGGCATCTGCAGCATTTTCCTCTCCAAAAGGCTTCTCAGCAGTTGTGTTGTTCTCATTTTCAGCAACAGGTTCTTCAATCTCCCTAACATTGGATAAATGAAGGAATATATAAGAAAAAAGGATCATTGAAAACATGAAAATAAACCAAGAACTCAAAAGAATAAATATCGTAGACTGCTTGAAGGCTAATAAAAATCTCACAGGGCAATTTCATCAGTCGGAGTTCCCCAATTGCCACGACCAGCCCCATCACGTTTTATCTCATTTCTGATTAAGCATATAAAATCAATAATCAGAATAACAAAACACATCATAGTTATCTACCAGCCAATTGATGATGAACATCTGAAATCAAATGAATACAAACCCACGGCCTGTTCCACTGTGGCGTTCAAATACCCTACGTCTTTCTCCATCTCTAGATTCGTCATTGTTAAAACCACCTCGGCGACCACCACGGAAAGTACCACGAGGTGCACCAAGCCCACGCCTTTCAGCAGGATTTCCTGCTTCACCCTCTTCAGAGGGTCTATATCCTCCAGAAATCCCATCGGTTGGCGGCAACGTGTTATTATTTCCTGAATCACGGCCAAGGCCGCGGCCCCCTCCGCGCCCAAAGCCACGTCCACCACCACGGCCTCCTCCACGGCCACCTTCATTCCTAAACTCTCTCACTGTTTAATGAAAGCCACCACATTATTTTTTTGATAAAAAAAAGGCATAACATTATTAGATATAATAGAAAT
>SKCR01025927.1:0-19551 GCA_019454045.1 Zanthoxylum bungeanum | reverse complement strand
TGATATCTGGTATAAGGGCTAGAGAGCTAGAACTTAGAACCAGTAGGAAAGGAGGAGCGAACTTATTCGTGAAAGGAAAAAATGACAAGAAATGGAATGGTCCGAATAACTATCAGACTAATAACAAAGAACCTAAAGGACAGAAAAAGAATAAACAGGATAAGAATAAGGATAGTGACAAGAAGTGCTATCATTGTGGAAAGATGGGACATCTTAAAAAGAATTGTTATAAGTTCATTAGGGAACAGGAAAATGAAGGCAGCGCCACTGTGGCTGCCGAAAAGGAGTCGATGTGCCTATCTGAGGCATTGACTGTGTGTAGAGATCACATTAGTAGAGAATGGATTCTGGACTCCGGGTGTTCTTTTCACATGAGTCCGTATAGGGACTAGTTTGTCAACTTTAGAAATTCTGACCAAGGCACTATGTATATGGGTAATGACAATACTTGTAGGATACAGGGAGTTGGGGACATAACACTTAAACTTCATGATGGTAAAGTTAGGATTCTTACTGACGTTAGATATGTACCTGACTTGAAACGGAACCTGATATCACTAGGAACACTAGATGAATTAGGTTTCACATATAAAGCACACAAAGGAAACATGCACATATCTAAGGGTAATAAACTAATCCTAACTGGTATTAAGAGAAATGGATTGTATGTTCTAAATGGTCAACATGTATTCTCGGATAAACCCATTTCTGCTTTAACTTCTAATGTTGATATGACTAATATATGGCACTTGAGACTTGGCCATATAGGCCAGAAAGGAATGCAGGTACTCAGCAAGCAGGGACAATTTGGAAGGACCAGTTGAAGCCACTTGAGTTTTGTGAGATCTGTGTGTTGGGCAAACAGCACAGACAGAGCTTCCCAACTGGAATTCACTTGTCAAAGGCGAGACTGGAGTATCTACATTGCGATTTGTGGGGACCAGCAAAGGTCCAGACACATGGGGGTAAGAAATATTTCCTCTCTATTGTTGATGACTACAGTAGGAAGGTATGGACATTCTTACTAAAATCAAAGGATGAAACTTTGAATAAATTTAAAGAATGGAAAGTATTGGTAGAAAATCAAACTAGTAACAAAGTAAAAGTCTTGAGAACTGATAATGGCTTAGAATTTTGTAATACTGAGTTTGATCAATACTGTACGAGTGAGGGTATCCTAAGACATAGGACTGTTAGAAACACCCCTCAACAGAATGGAGTTGCGGAAAGAATGAACAGAACCTTATT
The DNA here is from genome assembly GCA_019454045.1 of Zanthoxylum bungeanum. NCBI lineage: Eukaryota > Viridiplantae > Streptophyta > Magnoliopsida > Sapindales > Rutaceae > Zanthoxylum > Zanthoxylum bungeanum. Next base: position 18,303 of record SKCR01025927.1, on the reverse strand, counting down.
AGAAAAGATCAGATGTCTTTTATTTTCTTCCGAACTTCCGAGGGCCTTTTGGGGTGAAGCCCTCAATACTGCTACTCATTTGATTAACCTTAGCCCTAATAGTTCCGTTCAGTTTAAGACACCAGAGGAAATCTGGTCTGGTAGAGCTCATAAGCTTGCACACCTTAGAGTATTTGGCTGTGAAGCCTATGCTCACCAGTCCGTAGGTAAACTTGAACCGAGGTCAATCAAGTGTGTTTTCCTAGGATATCAAGAAGGGACAAAATGGTATAGGTTATGGGAAAGGGAGTCACCTGGAGTCAAAGTCATAGTTAGTCGGGATGTTATATTCAATGAAATTTGTTTTCCTTGTAAATCTACTAACAACAATGCAGGTGCCTTAGAAAAGATCTAGCAGATTTTGATTTTACAGGTGGAGCTCAGATGCAGGTGGAGCCAGGGACATCAAGGACCGCTGAGCAAGTTGGTGACATGTCAGGCACGGAGACATCTGAGGACACCCAGCCCAGGAGAAATGACCAGGAGGAAAACAGAAATGAAGTAGCAGACATACAAGAACAAATTGAAGTGAATCACACTGAGCAGCATGATGAAACACCACAAGACACATTGGCCAACTACCAGCTAGCAAGAGACAGAAGTAGGAGGCAGGTAAGGCCTTCTACCAGGTATGATTACTCAACCAATGATTTGTATTTCTGTGCATTAATATCAAGTCATGAAATTAATGGGGTTGAGCCTGCTAGCTTAGGAGAGGCATTAAAGTCTACCCATAAACTTGAATGGGAAGCGGCTATAGAAGAGGAGATGTCATCCCTTAGTACTAGACCTGAGGTGATAAAATGGAAAATGTGTCTTATGCTAATGCTATAGGTCCTGTGATGTATACCATGATTAGTACTAGACCTGACTTGTCATATGATGTATCTTTATTGAGTAGGTTTATGTCTAATCCAGGTGGAGCACACTGGAGTGCTTTACAATGGTTGTTAAGATACTTGAATACTACTGTTGATTATGGCTTATGTTTTAACAAATCTAACGCTTTAGATTTGGTAGGGTATGTTGATTCTGATTTTGCAGGTGACAGAGACTCAAGAAAGTCAACTACCGAAGCGGAGTATATAGCCATAACTGATGTGTTCAAGGAAGCAATTTGGCTTCAGGGTATCTTAACCGAAATACAACAGCTGCAGGGTAAGACAGTTGTGTATTCAGACAGTCAGAGTGCAATCCATCTGAGCAAGAATCCAGTACATCATGAGAGAACCAAGCATGTGGATGTGAAGTACCATTTTGTGCGGGAAATTATCTCAAATGGTAAGATTGAGATAAAGAAGGTTCCAACAGAAGATAACCCATCTGACAGGGGGACAAAGATTGTGACTGCAACCAAACTCTTCCACTGCATGAAGCTGTTGCAGGTGGGGGTTGGCTGACCTTGCAGCCGACTTGAGCAATGATGTGAGTAGGTGAGTTTGCTGTGCTATCTTGACCTTAGTGTGTCGTTGTGTATGATTGGAAGTGATAGATGTTTTTGGCTTCAAGGTGGAGATTGTAAAATGTGAAGCCTTATCATCCGTTGGATAAGGGACACGTGGCGCAATCCTTGCCGTTGTCCCAATTACATGTATTTGCTCATCCTATATAAAGGGCACTTAGGTTGAGATTTTTTAGGAGAGTTTTCATTATTTGTATTCCCTTAATAATTGGCTAAGTGTTAAGCCTATTCCCTAGTCCAAGTTAGTGTAGTCTTCAATTGGGAATTTGAGAGATTGTCACTTTTAGAGATTAGGGTTCTTTGTGAGATTTGGGGAAATACATTTTGTAAACGGATTCAAGATTCCGTGTGTAATCTTGAAATTGCTTAGTGCAGCGAGCTCCCTATTCCGGAGTTCAACGTGGATGTAGTCGGGAATCTTTCCGGCGAACCACGGTAAAAATCGTGCATTCTTGATTGATTGATTGACGAATATTGCGACAAAAACTTAACAGTTATAGATAAATTTAGATTTTGATAGACTTCATTATAAATATATTTTGATCATCAAATTATAACTGTCTCTTTATTAACATTTGCTAATTGAAGTCTCTGATTCAATGTTTAAAATCATCTTTCATATTCATTACGGTATTAAGACTAATCCATCTATACTCAATATATCAATCTTATACCGACCAGGAAATAGGAAATTTTGGTACCTAATTTTCAATAGGGTAAATGCTCCTTCAACTCCTATAATTTGAGAAATATGTGACTTAATTGGGTAATCAGCCCAAACTTTAGGGACTACGGGAGAATTTAACCATTTTTAAATAGTAATTTACGACTAAAGCTCCATTTAATATAACTTTCCAAATACAGCTTTTTTCAAATAGAACTTACACTAATAAAGCTTTTAAAAGTAAAGTTTTTTATAAAAAACATTAATAGATGTTTGGTTGTCCATAAGAATTTTGTTAAAAGTTTTAACATTACTTTAATAGACAAGTTTTTTAAAGTTGTATTTCGAAAGAAATGAAATAATATTTTGAAATAAAATAAAGATATTTTAGATCATTTAACTCTTTTAAAAAATTCTCCACAAATTGGTTTTTTAACCCCCAAAAAATCTACTTTAAATGCAACCAAACCCTATTCAAAATTTTGGAAAGAACTTTTGGAATTAACAAAATTCGTTTATAAAAAGTCATATCAAATACAATCTTCCTAAAGCTTCATATATATGAATTTTATATATATATATATATTTTACTAAAACGGCATGCCACATACTAAAGCGTCACATAAATTTTTTTCTTTTATTTATTAAAAGAAATAAATTATATTCACAATTAAATCTTCCTCAAATCTTTATTATTATGAGAAAATAACATTTTAATTTACTTAACTAGCGCAAAGAGAGGGTCCCACGCTATTCTTTATATATATACTAGTTTTTGCCCGTGCCTACGGCACGATGTTACAGTATTTGGCCCGTGCCTACGGCACGGTATTACAGTATTTGCTCGTGCCGTAGGCACGGTGTTACAAAATTAAATGATTTTATTTTTTAATTAAATGATGCCCGTGCCTACGGCACGGTGTTACAGTATTTGCCCATGCCTATGGCAGGGTGTTACAGAATTAAATGATTTTATTTTAACTTTCTATTTTTTAATTTGAAAATTTGAAAATTTTTGACCTTTTCCATCAATCAATTCACTTTCTTTCCTCAAATTACCAATGAAATGATCTGGGCCGTCAATTAAGCCACATAAAGAGAGCCATTGGATACACTCTCTTTCCTCCAACACCATTCTCCTTTATTATATAGATATATATGGAAAATGATATATGTACCAACTTTTATCCCGAAAATTATCCATACTCTCTCAATGTAGCTATATATATATATATAGACGTTGTGTCTGACACAAGTGAATTTTGTTTTTGAAACAAGCTGTCAAATTTCCCAATTAATTTCTGCAATATTTTCCTGTATCATAAAAGGTTGTGGCCGAAATCCTAGCTTCGGCTTAATATGTTAGAAATTTATTTGCAACAGGACCTTTAACACAAGAGCTTAGAATACAATTTAATGAATTAATCGGATGATCCAGGGAGCGTACCTGATTTAGAATCCATATCTGCAGCGGAAATTTTGATAGATCTGTTGACAGTTTGCACTGAGGAGATCACCCTCTACTCCCCACTTCTTGATGGTGAGAAACTTACTCCTCCTGATATAAGCTTTCCTTATACCTTAATTTTCCTTATGAAAGCTTATGCTTTCTTTCTCACACTTTTCTCTCTCTCTTGTTTATTTTCTTGCAATTGCTCTCGGCAATTTCACATACATGAGCCATAGCCAAGTATATGCATTATATATATATTGAATGATGATGAGATGTGAAGCTTATCAAATAAGCTTCACATCACATCCAATAATGCATTATTAATAATGCAATTACATAATGGAGAGATGAGATTAATTAATCAAGGCAGCTTATTGAGTAAGCTATGTAGGGGAGTGAGAGTGAGACCTTAGCTCACAAATTTATGGAGTGTAATGGGCTCACCCATCAAAAGCCCATAACAAATCCAGAGCCCGCTCTAATATCCACACATCAAATAATATAGAGTTGCAGCCCACTTTATTAGATCAAACAATTGGGCTTCACAGTTTCTATTACAAAACCAATTATCTTAGCGCTTTATATTAAAACCCGTATCACAATTAATATAAGCCCATAATTAGAATAAAATATTCTAACATTCTCCCACTTGGGCGATATCAATTGTGGATGTTTTAATGCTAAGAAAACTTTATGGATCCAATAGGTTCAGAAACAACTCTAGTAAACAATTCCGTCCATAAGATCGTAGATATAGAATCATGGCGGTACCTATATTATAATGCAACATAGTTCCTTCCATGGTCACGTATACCAAACAATCTTATCGACATGAACAAGATGTGATAAAGCAGTAAGATACAATAGCACCCACTTTATGATCTAAAAAATACATGTGCTATTTTCTCTTATCGGTCCCCAATTTCTCTACCTTATGCAGCCCAGGCCACATGAGAAATCAAGGCTTAAATATAAGCATGTATGTCTTTTATTATCCCAAGATAAACTTTATGTGTCACAAGACATACCAACAAGGCTTTATAACTTTATGCCCCAAGCCAATGCTTATGATTGACACCCATCATAAGACTTTACACAATGATATATCAAATAATAAACATTAATATCTTCCAATGAAGATGCACCTTTATTAATCATTGCAAAATACAAAATACATGTACGAATGTACAAACAAAATAACATAGAGCAATGATGCCTCCCACTAACCTAGGGTATCAAAAGACTTTACCAAACCCATACAAGCAACATGCTTTACAAAAACAATGGGTCGAAGACCTTTGGTCAAAGGATCAGCAATCATATCATCTGTACCGATATGCTCTACCAGAATGTCACCTTTCTTAACTAGCTCCTTAATTGTCAAGTATTTGACCTCCATATGTTTTGACCCAGTGATATTCTTATTATTTTTCGCAAATAATACAGCTGAAAGATTATCACAATATAACCTTATAGGTCTAGAAATGGAGTCAACAATTGACAATTCTTTAATGAGATTTCGTAGCCAAACAGCCTGTGATGCTGCACCAAAACATGCTACAAACTCGGCCTGCATTGTGGAAGAAGTTACAAGTGTCTGCTTGACACTTTTCCAAGATATAGTTCCATCTGCTAGCATAAACACATATCCTGAGGTAGATTTTCTATCATCTGAACAACCAGCAAAGTCAGAATCTGTATACCATACTAGTTCAAGATTCTCAACCTTTCTGTATGTCAACATGTAATCTTTAGTCCCCTTAAGATACCGAAAAAAACTCTTGGTAGCAGTCCAATGTTCCTTTCCAGGATTAGATAAAAATCTTCCCAGTACACCAACTGCAAATGCAATGTCAGGTCTAGTGCATACCTGTGCATACATCAGGCTTCCTACTGCACTAGCATATGGCACTGCCTTCATGGACTCTCTCTCAACCTCATTCTCAGGTGACTGTGTCAGGCTCAATTTATTACCTTTAGCAATTGGCACATCCCAAGATTTACAATCATGCATACTGAATCTCTTCAGTATCCGCTCAATGTATGCTTTCTGAGAGAGACCTAATACCTTTCGAGTTCTATCTCTGTGGATTTCAATACCAAGAACAAATGATGCTTCTCCAAGATCTTTCATATCAAAATGTCTAGACAATGACTGCTTTACCTCATGCAGCATTCCTAGATCGTTACATGCAAGCAAAATATCATCTACATAGAGAATGAGAAAGATATATTTGCTCCCACTGATCTTGATATATATGCATCTATCAACTTTACTTTCCACAAAGCCTAAAGAGGAGATTACATTGTCAAACTTTAGGTACCACTGCCGTGAGGCTTGTTTCAAACCATAAATAGACTTTTTAAGTCTACAAACAAGATGATCTTCACCATCTTTCTGAAATCCTTCAGGTTGTTCCATATAGACCTCTTCGCTTAATTCTCCATTGAGGAATGCAGTTTTAACATCCATCTGATGTAGCTCTAAATCATAATGAGCTACTAGTGCCATGATTACTCTAAATGTATCTTTTGAAGATACATGAGAAAAAGTTTCAGTATAATCAATTCCTCCTCTCTGAGTAAATCCCTTGGCAACTAATCTGGCCTTAAACCTCTCAATATTCCCTTTGGAGTCTTTCTTGGTCTTATAGACCCATTTACAGCCAATAGGTCTACAACCTTCAGGTAATTCAACAAGCTCCCACACACCATTATATCCCATAAATTGCATTTCATCTCTCATTGCATTCCACCATAGATCAGATTGAGAACTAGAAACAGCTTCTTTAAAAGTTGTTGGATCAGTGAAATGGTTTATGTCATAATCAATCTCATTTAGATAAACTTCATAATCAGAGGGAACAGCAGACCGTCTTACCCTGGTTGACCTTCTTAATGGAACCTCTGCAGCTATATCCTGTAATGGCGGAACCTCGATTACCTGTATGGGTTCCTCCTCCATAGCTTGATTAGTTGCAGGTGTAGGTTCCAAGGTCTCAGACTGTATGGGTATAGGTATATGAACCATTCTGGTCTATTGTCCTTGATTTGAGATTTCTGTATGATTATCATTATCAGCCACATCAAATTCCAAGAACTTAGCTGTTTGTGATTCTACAATCCTATAACCCCCTTCTCTACAGTAAAATCTGTAGCCTTTAGAATGATCAGGGTATCCTATAAAATAACAACGAGTAGATCTGGATTGCAATTTACCTTCAGTGGGATTATAAAGGCGTACTTCATGCTAGGTTTCCTACCAGTCCATATTTCAAAAGGAGTTCTAGAAACAGACTTACTTGGAACTCTATTGAGGATATATAAGGCCGTTTTAATTGCCTCACCCCAAAGGAAGTCTGGGAGATTGGTTCTAGACATCATACTCCTTACCATCTCTTGAAGGGTGCGATTCCGCCTTTCGGCCACACCATTCTGTTCAGGACTACCTGGCATAGTAAATTGACTTACTATTCCACAATCCTCTAAGTATCTGGCAAACGGTCCCTTTATTTGTCCACTGACCCCATGTTTACCATAATACTCACCACCCCGGTCAGACCTAACAATCTTGATAATTTTTCCCAGCTGTTTCTCAACTTCAGTCTTGAAGATCTTGAATTTATCAAGGGCTTCAGACTTTTCCTTAATCAAGTACAGATTTCCATATCGGGAAAAATCATCAATGAATGTTATATAATACTTATATTGCAAATTGTGGGTGAATAAGGTCCACTTATTTCTGTATGAATAATTTGTAAAAGATCGGAGCTACGAGTGGATTCCTTTTTCTTTATTTTGGTTAGTTTACCCTTACAACAGTCAACACATGTTTCTAGGTCACTGAAGTCAAGAGTAGGTAGGATCATACTTTATTAACCTTTCTACTCTTTCCCTAGAAACGTGGCCAAGTCTTTTATGCCACAACATGGATGACTTTTCCTTTATTAAGGGTCTTTTGGCAATTTGTTCAACATTATATGAATTGGAATAGACATCACTTGATGCTAAACAGAGACTGTACAAACCGTATGACAAAACACAATGGCCAACTTTATTGGAGTTGAAATATACAGATACAGAACCTGTATTAAACTCAAAACCATAACCTTGTTTGTCGAGTACAGATACTGATATCAAGTTTCGTCTAAAAGATGGTACATACAAAACACTTGTCAAAACAAATGTATAATTGGAGTCTAGTTTTAAACAAACATCTCCAACATAATGTACTTCCACCAATTCATTATTGCCAACTACGAGCTTGAACTCATCCTTATTTGGTTTCCTCTTGTTTATGAATCCCTGCAATGTGAAAGCAACGTGATTAATTGCTCCACTGTCAAGCCACCAAGAACTGGATGTGGCATTAACATAATTGGATTCAAATACAACAAAAACCAAAGAGTTACCTGTATGCCCATGTTTCTCTAACCAAACTTTATACCTGGAACACTCTGACTTCTTATGCCCTTTCTTTTTACAAAAGAAACATTTAAGTTCTTTCTTGAAGAAACCTTTAGTACCACCCACAGCACTTGTCTGACCAGTTTTATTGTAATTCTGAACATTACAGAAGTTGAAAATTTAGATTTCTTACCTTTCTTGCGAGGCTTAGAAACAATGAGAGCTACATCTGTATGCCCTGCCTTAAGTTTCTCTTCCTCAGCAACACATATGGCAATGAAATCATTAACATTCCATGGTTCTTCCCTCAAATTGTAAGTAGTTACAATTGTACCAAACTCTGTAGGCAGAGTATTCAATGCTTGATGGACAATGCAAGCATCTGGAAGAACAATGTTAAGATTTTTCAGCTTGTTCTGAATATGGACCATCATCAAAATTTACTCCCTAACACCTCCATTACCATTATACTTCATTGAGTATAATTGCTTCAGAAGGGTACCAATTTCTGCATTGATTGAGACTTTATATCTTTCAGATACAGCTGTCAGGAAATCTTTTGCTATAGAGGTTTCTTGAAGACCACTTAGCAAATGCTCAGGAATTGATCTCTTTAGAGTCAAATAGCACAAGCGATTTGACTTATGCCATACTGTATGCAGCTGCTTATCCGTATCAGTACTGGAACTATTAATATCAGCTGGCTTAGGAGTATTCATAGCAAGATCAATATCTGCTAATTCCATAGCCAACAACACATCTCTCTTCCACACTTTAAAATTGGAGCCAGTCAACATCTCTATAGTCACAGTGTTGTTGTTAACTGAAAAGGTGACTGAAAAACAAATAACAATGCAATTCTTTAGTTTAAGCACGACACAAGATAATAAATACTCCAAGTCATAAAAGAGTATTATACCAAGAATTTTAGCACATCACTGTATAAACACCTTTGGGCAGAATATACAATATGTAATTAAAAATTCTTCATATAAGACGATTCAGAAATTTATCCAATCCTTGTAAGTTTATCACCTTTGGGTGAATAAACCACTCAAACTAGTCCATTCCCAACCATATGTCTCATATGTAACATTTCTAAAATTTAACATACAATCCACATCTTTGGACAGAAGACTACACATCAAAAATAGAAACATCCCTAAAACATGCGAGACCGTCATCACTTAAAAGATTCAGTGAAAAAGGTCACTTTGGTGCTGCAGTTCCACTAAACTCATAAGCAATTCTCACACGGGATACACCTTATATTATTTGTAAAAATAACCTTTATAATGTAATTTTATACTTTATAGACAAGGGGCCGAATTGTCCATAAAATTACATTCTTGAATATTGTGACAAAATTTATGAGATAAATTAATTCTTTATATTTACCTCTATGTCACAAATAAATTAAATTGCATTGAAATTTTACTTTATGAGAGACAATTAATTCTCTCTAACCATGTGACAATTTTATACCCATGTATAAATAAAACTTTATGAGATAACAATTTATCTCTTAAATTGTCACACAAAATTAATTATGACTTTATTTGTAAATTTTGAGATAAAATTGAAGTTAAAATGAAGTCCAGGGATCAAAATAATAGCTGTAATCAATATACTATTATCAAGGGATCTGTATGCTATTATCCAAAAGCTGGATGGATATTAGCTAAAAAATGGGCTCACACTGTGCTACATGCGCGCGTGCACGCACGTACCGACAACTTCTTCAAGAAGCTGTTAGCACAGCCCCACCCAACAAAACTCAATTATTATGTTTCATTTCATTTTATATTGATGTTGAAAAAGACATCAATGCATGCCTTTTGACTTTTCAACTTCAAAAACAAAAGCAATAATTTGCATTAAAGGCAAATTTATATATGCGAAAAGCAAATTGCTTCTCTCTCATGATTTTGTCATCCAATTCAATATTTGCCTCATCTCTGAATCCAAGATCTGAACTTCTATTCACTATATTTCAATTTTCATATATCCCAAAATTTATAGGTGTGAATTAATAATTAATCCAATAAATTTATGTGCTTAAAAATTGGATTAATTAATAACAACCATCAACAAATTAAAAATGGATTCAATAAATTCATCCGAAAAATTCAACAGATTTTTCTTTAACTTTATGAAAAATCCATAGATTCTAATATTGTGTTCCTGAAGCTCTGATACCACATGTTAGAAATTTATTTGCAACAGGACCTTTAACACAAGAGCTTAGAATACAATTTAATGAATTAATCGGATGATCCAGGGAGCGTACCTGATTTAGAATCCATATCTGCAGCGGAAATTTTGATAGATCTGTTGACAGTTTGCACTGAGGAGATCACCCTCTACTCCCCACTTCTTGATGGTGAGAAACTTACTCCTCCTGATATAAGCTTTCCTTATACCTTAATTTTCCTTATGAAAGCTTATGCTTTCTTTCTCACACTTTTCTCTCTCTCTTGTTTATTTTCTTGCAATTGCTCTCGGCAATTTCACATACATGAGCCATAGCCAATTTCAAATAAGCTTCACATCACATCCAATAATGCATTATTAATAATGCATTAATAATGCAATTACATGATGGAGAGATGAGATTAATTAATCAAGGCAGCTTATTGAGTAAGCTATGTAGGGGAGTGAGAGTGAGACCTTAGCTCACAAATTTATGGAGTGTAATGGGCTCACCCATCAAAAGCCCATAACAAATCCAGAGCCCGCTCTAATATCCACACATCATAATATAGAGTTGCAGTCCACTTTATTAGATCAAACAATTGGGCTTCACAGTTTCTATTACAAAACCAATTATCTTAGCGCTTTATATTAAAACCCGTATCACAATTAATATAAGCCCATAATTAGAATAAAATATTCTAACATAATAAGCATGTGTATATACTAAGATAGATTCATTAGTCATTACTCTAATTAGTTACGATCATAAGAAAGTAATAAAAGTTTTCCAGTTACAATCCAAAGAATTTTCTTGGCATCCAAACATCAATTCCTTGTCAAATACAATTTCTTATTTGGTATCGAGCTTGGCTCAAAAGCTGATCAAAATCCAGCAATCAATTTCTCCAATTTTGCATCATCATCGAATGCAAATGTTACTCCATTGATGAATAAATAATTCATCAACATGTTCATTCACTTTCAATACACCAATCAATTAGATAGATCGAACTACTTATTATGGCAATCTCTAAGTGATAACTTAGCTGCTGCTGGCAGTCCTATTACTGATAAGGATATTGTCATGTATATCTTAGAAAGATCATATATGCTACTTATATCAGCTTAGAAAGATCTGATAAGGTTCTTGTCACTTGGTTTCCTCATTAACCTTCAAACATTGTGTTTAATAGTTGCCAACTAAAAGATGTAGTAATAGTTGGCCAGCATTTTCGAGGTTCTAAAATTTAGCAGCTGCCTGTTGAAATTGAACACTGACTCACTTACGATTCTTAGATTTGATAAATTGTTTGAACCTTAAGGTGATAGTACCAAATGTCTTATCAAAATCATCTCTGTTAGAAGAACTATCTATGGGTGATAGCTTTATTCAATGGGAGTGTTAGTATCATGATTTTGATGATACCAATGAAGGAAAAAGGCTCAAAGACATGAAGACTTTGACAAAGAAGATCAACGTTACCGACTTGATTTCGACGGTGTCCAAACATCTAAATATTAGCGAATTAAGTTCGATGAGGCCAAAGAAACAAAAAGGTGATGATGAAGTCAAAATATTGATGAAAAGCCAAAATTAGCTACAAGATGATCAAGAGAGCATAGGTGATAAAGAGTTAAAAAGACAATGAAAAAGCCAAAGCAAGATGAAAAACAAACATGATGATTAAGAGCTAACATTAATGGTAAGTGAGTTTATTAAAATATTTTAAACCTCTTAGGAATTATACATTTTGCATCACTTACATTTAAAATGGCTTAAAATGCTTAAAAAATCATTTGCATTTTATTTTCACAAAATGAATTTCAATTCCCAAGTGCATCGGAAAATGGTTTTGAAAAATTAGAAAATGATATACCGTTAGATATATATATGTCTCTAGTTTGCTAGGGTTCAAATTGAATACAATTCCAATATATAAAACTTTTGCTGGAGCCATATTACTACAACATATTCATATGTGTGTTTTTTTGCAGACCTATCATTTTAGAAATATTTACAAAATTCATCTTAAGGTTTATGAGACTGATGTTTTTGTAGACGATAGCTCTATGTGGCTAGTTTATCTAGAAAGTTACATAACTTAATTTGGAGTTTTCTAGAGAAAGGTATGGCCAAAATACTGAGTATTGTCATGATTAGCTGGTCATTAAAAACTTACTTAGACAGACATATTGGTTTGAGATAGGCACACCGATCCCTATACCGGTTAGATATGAAGTTTTCATACATTCTGAAACCGGGCCAAATCATACCGATTCCCATATCGGTCTCCATACCGATCTCTTTTTAATATTCGAAAACACAACAGATATATTTTAGAAGCCGTTTCTTGATGTCAGATTGACATACCAGTAATATAGACCGGCATACCGGCCTCGGAACAAAAAAAATGGTCATATTCAGTTTTAAGTCTATAAATTAAAGCTTGATTTCATTTTTACTATCGGGTATATTTTGGAAAAAATTATTCAAAGTAAAAATAATTTCTTATGTCTTTTGATTACAGAAACAAGCTTCAAACACTTTTAAATAATTTTTTTTTTCAAATCTTCTAAATCTTACTTCTCTACACTTTGAAAAAGGTTAAACTTCATCTTCACATTCATATTAGTGAGCTTTGATACAGTTGGGTGAGATACTTTGTTAGAACAATTTGCACAAATAAGAAAAATATTACCATTCACCAGGAACATAAAAATTGAAGTTGGCTTGAGTCACGAACTGGGTCGCTCTCTTTAAGATATTTTGCAGCTTTGCCCCAGGATAAAACAAGCCCAGAAAAAACTCTGTCTCAATCAATTTTGCATAAAAAACGATTAGTATAATCACACACAAAAATTATTTGCTCGGAAACTGTTATAAATGTGAATTTAAATAAAAAGGGGAGTTATACATGTTTTGAAATTAAATAATTGTTACACAAGTTTTTAATTGGGGAGTTACAAGAGTTTTAATTAGGGAGTTAAGAAGAGTGTATGAAAAGAGTTGCTACAAGTTATTATTATTTATTTATTTATTTTTTTTTTTTAAATTGTAACTGGTTTCCTCTTTAATTTTTGTTTAACACATTTTGAAGAAATAAATCTATTACATCTCTCATTTATTCATTTTTTTTGTATGAACACGAATTTTTTTTTTATTTTCGTTGCAATGTTTCTAATATTAATTTTCTTTATAAAGTTTGATCTCAGCAACTTAATATTTAAAATGAAAACGTTTGGAAAATCTAAATATAATTAGACTTCTTTTTTACTTTTTCAAACGAGGTAAAGAAAAAAAAAAGGAGATGGCACATAAGAAAAAGACAAAATAGTGAGCAAAGAGAAAAAAAAATTTTGTTGAGAACCAGAGAGAGAAAAAAAATTGCAATAGCAAAGCAATATTTCCACTACTGTTTTTTTTTTTTTTTTTTTTTTTATACCGAGCAATGTGTTTTTATGGTGGGTATGAGTTTTCAATCGGTTTTGTGCACAATCGATTGAGACAGAATTCTTGGGCTTGTTTTATCCTGGGGACGGCGGGGCTGATATACTGCTAGCACAATTCCGGGCAGGGCCACGAAACGTCTTAAAGAGAGTGACCTAGTCCGCGACTCAAGCCTACTTCGATTTTTATATTCCTGGTGAACGGTAACATTTTCTTTATTTGTGCAAATTATTCTAACAATTTTAAGACGAGTTCAATCTGCCATGTTTACTTATGTTATATTTGTTCATGTTCTTATGGTGCAATTATAAATAAATTACCTTGATCAGCTGGTCAGTGCGGCAAAGAAAACCGACCAAGCTGGAGCTGGGCCCTCTCGGAAATGGCCGACAGCTGCCGAGGCTAAAAGAGTGACCGAAGAGGCCGTCCCGTCAACCACCCACAGTTTACCTTCCCCACCTGGGGCATCGTCAGCAATCTGCCCGACCTGCTAGCCCCCCAAAGCCTACTAGAAAAATGAGACGTTTAATCGGGGCAGGGGAAGCCGAGCTGGCTCGGGAGATAGAAGATGAACATACCCTGAGCAGGAAGCAGGCTGCTCAAAAGGAAAAACGGGTGCCGGATGGCTCTTCCAAAAAGTTGAAAGGCGCTGTGATTCTGGGTGCTGAAGACCTCAGCCAGGATATCCGGGAGGCCACTACCCATCTGGTGCCGGCAATCAATGAATTGGCCGAAGCGGTCCCTCCGACGAAAGTTCCCAAATTTGAAGATCTCTCCCGAGGATGTGATCTCCGTACTTTGTTCCCATATGGCAAAGGTAACCACCCATTTTTATTCCCGTTCTGAATTTTTACTTGAACCCGATTTCTGAATTTTTTTACTTCTTCCCGACAGACAAACTATCTGGAGTCTAAAAACAAAGATCTTCTTATGAGTCTTCTCTCTGAGGGTGGCCAAACCCAGAGGCTTCAGAACCGGCTGACTGAAAAGAAGGCCGAGCTGGCCAACAGAAAAGAAACTATAAAAAAACTTGAACTGGCCGCGGTTGAGGCTCAATCAAAAAATAAGTCTCTCAGAGCCGTCGCCTCTCTGGAGAGAAAAAATACTGAGGCTGCCAAGAAAGACTTGGAGGCGGCCTAGGCCGACAACATGATCCTACAGGTGGAAGTGCGCAGCGTTGAGTCAAAACTGAGGGCCAAAGATGAAGAATTGGCCTGGGTCCGAGACGAGCTCAAGAAGAAGGAAACCGAGCTGGAGGAAAAAGAAGCCGAGTTGGAGAAGAAAGAAATCGAGTTGGAAACCGAGAGGGACTCGATCCAACTTGAGGGGGTCGGGGACTGCGCCGAGATTATCCCACTTATACTACCCAACCTGGATATGGGGCCTGTCTACGCGGCCATTCGCTTCTGCAGAGGGGAACTCTCACAGAGGAGTTTCAAAAATGGCTACCCCTTCTCCTGAAGCAATGATGGACCCTGACCTCATTTCCATCGTCTCGGCACCTCATGCTCCTGAAGAAAATCGGCATGAGGCTCCTAAAGAAGATCAACCTGTTCTTGCCCCCGAAGCTACAATTTTCGGAGCCCCTCGGGCCGTCGAAGTGGAAGCCATTGTTCCTCCATCCGAGGCCGAGACCAGCCACCTGCCACCTGCCACCGGAGCCTACCGACGAAGAAGCAACTACCCCTGCGTGGGCCGATCTGTAAGGGGTAACCCGAACGGGGCCCCATGTAAACTTGAACAAACTTTATCCTCTCTGTAATAACTTCTTGCCACTGTTATTTATTATATATATATATATTCTTCTTCCCTCTTTTTTTATTTTTTACATGTTTCTATTCCACTTTTATCTTACATAATCTGCTCCGTATAATCTCCTGCGAACGATCACTCGAGGCTCGCCCATGAGGGGAAAAACCGACCCCGAACTGAGAGAAACACTTGGCTCTGGGGGAATGTCACGTCCCCAGTCCAAAGAGACAGACTCAGTGGGACGTAACCCGACCCCAAGCTGAGAGAAACCATAATGGCCTCCTCGGCGGAATGAAATCCAGCCCCGAGCCGAATGACCAAGTGGCCTCAGCAGAATGAATTCCAGCCCCGAGCTGAATAATCAAGTGGCCTCGGCGGAACGAAATCCAGCCCCGAGCCGAATAACCAAGTGGCCTCAGCGGAACGAAATCCAGCCCCGAGCCGAATAACCACGAGAGGCCTCGGCGGAACGAATCCAGCCCCGAGCCGATTAATCCTTGGGATTTACTTAAAAGGGAAGTGGATCAACTTTTTGAAGCCCTGCCGAATCTGTCATGGGCGTCCCCTCGCCAGATCAGTGAAAAGCCAAAAAATAAAATTCTGGAAAATAAAATCAAAAGGCGGGGGCGACTTAGCACTTATCCAAAACAAAAACGTTCGCAAGTGTAAACAACAATACAGATGCTTCAAAACAGCGTCCTGTCTGAGGTCTCCAAAACACAATTCTGAATCTTTCAATTCAGAGTCCCGGCAAAACCATGATTCGGATCAAAGAGCATTTAGAATAGTAAGGGCACATTCCTCTATACTTCAGGTCACCATGGAGCCTGTGTATTGTTTGAGGGCTCCTCCTTACAACGCTGGAGCAAGCATATGCCATGAGGGCACAATCCATCCATGTTCTATGCTTCTCACGGATCCGAATAATCCAATAAATAGGGATCAAAGAGTGTCTGAAATATTAAGGGCATATTCCTCCTTATATTCGGTAACACTGGAGCAAGCAAACGCTAGGAGGGCATAATCCCTCCGCGTACTATGCTTCTCACGGATCCGAATAATCCAATAAATATGGATCAAAGAGTGTCCGAAATATTAAGGGTAAATTCCTCATTATGTTCGGTAACACTGGAGCAAGCAAACGCTACGAGGGCATAATCCCTCATCGTGCTATGCTTCTCACATATTCGAATAATCTAATAAATAGGGATCAAAGAGTGTCCGAAACATTAATGGCATATTCTGAAAGTACCTACAAGCACTAGCGACAAGAAATCTCTATACCCAAGAGGGGGGGTGAATTGGGTTATCGCTATTAATGCGGAATTATAAAATCTTTACCGATTTTAAGCTCTTATTACCAAATAGGAGTTTTAGGTCAATTTTCTCTTGTAAATAAATATCATATATGCAAGTTTCTAATCAATAAATATAAGCATAAGTAAACTTGCAAATGTATAAAAGAGTAGGGAAAGAGAGATACGACACCGCGATTTATAGTGGTTCGGCCAAACGTGCCTACGTCCACTCCCCCAAGCCTCGCTTGAAGATTTCCACTAAAATCGAGTTTTCCGTGGTTGACTCGTAACCAAGAGTTTTCCGCCAAGGCACACTCCGAACCTTTTACAAGTTTGAGTTTTATACGTAGGTGCACTCACAACCTTTACAAATTACCCAAACGATGGGATTTCACAAACCGCAAGTGTTTTTGATATGAAAGAATTAAAACACACTTGGGCACTCACAAATAATGAGAAGATTGTGTGAGAGCAAACCCAAGTGTTCTAAGCTCACTAAATGATATGGAAGATGTGTGTGTGAGCTTGGATGAGTGTTTATGAATATGAAGGTGTATGACACTCTTTGTTTGCCTTTAGAGAATGTATATGAAGGTTTTCTAGATCTCTAACCTAAGGCAAAGGAGTTGGGGTTCTATTTATAACAAAATGCAAAGTTTTCCCCAACTTACAGCGAGACCGGCGAGCACACCGGCGAGGGGACCGGCATACCGGTCTAGGGCTCCAACGGTAACATAACGTTCAAAAAACTAGCCGTTGGACCGGCGAGAAAACCGGCGAGGATACCGGCGAGGAGCTCCCTGGTTCCAGAGAGCATTATTTGCTCAGCTAAAACCGGCATGGAGACCGGCGAGCAAACCGGCATGGAGCTCCCTGGTTTCAGTATGTGCATGACCAGTCAAGACTGACGACACTTGGTATTTTGGCCGTAACTTTCTCTAGAAAATTCCAAATCATGATCCGTAAATTTATACATAAACTAGACACATAGATCTAGCTTCTGTAAAAAATTCAGCTCCAAAAACATTAAGATGAAATTTATGGAATTTTTCTAATGTGACGTTATGCAGAAAACGCACATCTGAACATGTTGTACTAAAAAGGCTCTAGAAAAAGTTCTATGCATCGGAATTATGTTCCGTTTGAACCGTAGCAAACTAGAGACACATATATATCTAACGGTATATTATTTAAGTTTAATTCAACCGTTTGATAGTTTTTGGAAGATCATTTACCGATGCACTTGTGCATAGAAATTCATTTTTGTGCAAATAAAGTGCAAATGATTCTTTAAGCATTCTAATCCATTTTAAATGCAAGTGATGCAAAATGTATGATTCCTAAGAGCTTTAGATCACTTGAGTAAACTCACTTACAATAAAATTTAGCTCTTAATCATTATCTTCGATTTGCCGCTAGTCTTCATATTCTCGCTCTTCACCCTATATGCTTCGACACTTTTTGTAATGCTTCGTGTTTGTACGTCGAAGTCTTCATTCGCGTTGACGTCATCAAAATCCTTTTATGCGATCAAGTCGCCAAAAATCTCCCCCTTTTTGATGATGGCAACCCCTTAAAACTTGA
>SKCR01025926.1:0-19560 GCA_019454045.1 Zanthoxylum bungeanum | reverse complement strand
GGTAAGAGGCGTCGGATTAATCTGGATCTTAACCTTAATTTCCTGTAGTAATTCAGCCAACCAGGTATTATCTTCTAAACTCTTCTTCTACTATTTAAGACATTGGGGACAATGTCTCATTTAGGTTTGGGGGTGGGGAATAGTTAATAGTATCTTGTTTATAATTTGTATGTTATATTTAGTCCAAAATTTTTTGAAAAATACAAAAAAATTAAAAAAATTAATAAAAACAAAGGGCATATTTAAAGCTAGGTGATGGTTTGGTGTCTTCCTTCACTCACTACCTTTTTATAAGGAAAAGCTGTGGAGGCACCTAGATAATCATTCACTTGTAGCGTGTTGTGACAGACTAGTTTGGAGGACTCGTTGTTTATTCCTGACAACAAGCGATAAGAGCCTAAGGGGCTAGGGTACTTAAGTGAGCCTCGCTCCACCTTCCCTCTGGGGAATCTACAACGGGAAGTCCATTCGACAGTTAGTCACACACCATAAATTCGTTGGCACGTACCATAAGGTATAAAAAGGTGCGTTCACTTGGTCGCTTGAACCCTTGAGTGGGGAGTTCTAGTTGTGAACAATCCTTCGTCAGCAAGAGCCTTTAAAAAAAAAAAAAAAAAAAACAAAACACAACAAACACACACACACAACATGTAAATTTAGTTTTATGACTAGTAGAAATATGTAGTTGTTATGTTGACTAAAAAGATGAAATTGGTAAGAAATAGCTGTGTAAGGAATTTCCACTCCTGAGACGTATTTCAAACCTAATTCAAAACAAGTTAATTTTGTTTATTCACTTTTGAATTATTAAATCTGTAAAGTTCTCCATAAAATTGACTAAAATGGATCTTCATTATACTTAGTTGGCAGATATTATCACATACATGATAACATACGGACATAGGATAAAATTGAAAAGATTGTAATATTCAGTGATAGTTTAATTGGAGAAGCATCTCAAAAAAGTGATGGAATAAAAAAAAAAAAAAAAAAAAACATTGAGATCGAGTTATTAAGTCTGTAAGGGTATTTTAATACCTAGTGCCCTAAAACCAACTGGTTTGGGAGTCACTGGCCCCAACACTCGCTACATGGATCAAAAAGATGATAGAAAATAAATATATATATCTGAAGTCTGAGTAATTAAGTCCTTAGGGGTGTCTTAACACCTGATGCCCTAAAGCCAACTGGTTTGGGAGTCACCGACCTAAAGCTCGCTACATAGATGGAATATATTGTATATAAATAAAAAATAGAGAAAAAAAAAATCAAAGAAAAAATCAAAAAAAAAAAAAAAAAAAAAAATTTATTCCATTACTACAAAAGGTGTGAAATCTGATAAAACTTTAGGACAAAAATATTACTCTCTTATCAACTGCACTTATGACTGTTATAGGCGAAATGAGTTGTTTAATATTTTGTTGGCTGTGTGTATATGAAGAATGGTAAATATAATCGGAGAATTTACTTATTCAGTAATTTAGAATGAACAAAAACAACTAATAAACTTGGAGTAGAAGTTTCACCTAATTAGTCACTAACTTCTTTATTCTTTTTCTCTTGTCTTTTTGCTTTTGTGTGCATTAGTTTCACTACCTTTTTACTTTTATAAAATGTTTGTGGGTATCATTGCTGTAAACCTTCACGAGACTACAACTCGTCCACTAGGGACACCTAGGGGTTTAAAGGCTTGTTGCATAAGCTAAATGCAATCGTGATCCCTACGAAAGTGGCTTAGTTAAAATTTTATTATGTTATTTTATTTTGCTCGAGGACTAGCAAAATGTTAGGTTGGGGGGTGTGATGAGTGATAATTTATCACTATTTCCCACTCATTTAACTTAATATTTTATATAGTTTCTTGAGTTTTGTGATATATTTGATGTGTTTTGTGTTATTTTGTAGATAAATAAAGTTTCAGGACATTCTAGAGGTGATTTGGAAGCAAAACTGTGAAATTTGGTGAAATTTGGCAAAAGGGTATTTTGTAAGTTTGGACATTTTGGACAATCCGGTTTTTTGGTAATTTTGGACATCCCGACACCAAAATAAAGTTTCAAGATATTGTGGAGGTGATTTGGAGCAAAATGTGAAATTTGACGAAAAGGGTATTTTGGTATTTTAGGCGTCCCGACACCGAGGATATTTTGGTAATTGCAACACCATGCCACGGTGTCAAAGATTCAACGAGCCGTCATTTTTAGCACACCATGCCACGTGTCGAAAATTCAGCGATCCAAAAAAAAATAATAATAAAAAAAAATAAAAATCAGAAAAATAATAAAATAATAAAAATCAGAAAAATAATAATAAAAAATTAGATTTTTTTGCCTATAAATAGATTTCGAATTTTTAGTTTCAAATGTACCTCTTCCTCTGAAATCCTTATAAATAAATTGAGAGTTCTTCATATTTTCTTTTTTATTCAGTTTTTATTTACGCTTTGTAGTAGTAATTCTATCCATCCATGAGGGGGTAACTTCTCTATGCTGAGATAATAAGGTAATTCTTTTACTTTTGCTATTTAGATTAATCTCCCTTAAAATATAATATATAAACTATTAAAATCTGAATTAATAAAAAGATACCGCCATTCTAGGTCGGTTGGTTATTCAATTTAAACTGGTTAAACCTGACTTAATGAGGATACCGTCATTCTTAGGTCGGTTGGTTTAAATTTATATTTCTGTTCCGCCTTATGGCTGGTATATTTGAATTTGACTTAATCAGGATACCGCCATTCCAGACGGTTGGTTTTAAAATATCACAAGTATATATATATTATTTTATGGGAGATATCTAAATAGTATATAGTAGAAGTTATTCCTTTTATCTTAGCATTTCATTTCTTTTTATTGCAATTCATTATTCTACAATTACTTTTCAGCAATTTCATTTTATGTCTTTTAAGTTTTTATCAGCTTTAACTATGTATTGTAACTAAGTTAAATATCTAGGGTTGTGATAAAATCTAATATCACCGGTTTATAAAGGGTTAGATTATAGTTGGGTAATTAAAGAGTTATTTGTTGAGTCATAATCTTAATGCTTTTTATTAACTGGCCATTAATAAAATTAAATAAATATAAACTTAAAATGAACTAGACATAGAGATTTTAAGTTTAAAGACCTTATACTTAACAACCACGATCTTCTTTAAGGATAGATAAACCTTTAATAGATTTCCTTACAGGATAGGAATATACCTGTTGGGGGGGGGTAATCATAATTGGAATTCAATCTTAATGAATCTAGGTAATTTAATTGACATAGACATATGGTTCAATTTGATTATTTTAGGTATTTGTAAATGATCGTTCGAAAGAGGCTTTTACATAATTTAGTATTCCAGATTAATAACTCAATATTTTACCCAACTATGATTTAACTACTTCATCATTTAATAAGTATGGAGAATTCACAACCCTAGATAGTCTTAATTCTCATTAATCTACTCTCAATTCTTTTACTTGTTTTAAATTAGAATCATCATTATCCTTTCAAAACACACTTGTTAGATATTAGTAATCACTTAACCTCATAAAATTAATAGAATAGGTAATAAGTCCTCGTGGGATCGATATCTTTTTATACTACTTGAACGATACGTGCGCTTGCGTTAACGTGTGTGATTACGCCGGTCAAACGTCCACCTATTATGCAATATACATATATCAAATATTTGATATATTTTTCAATCGTATACATAAATTTGATATATATTTCAATTATTGGGGTGAACCGGTTGAAATTTCATATTTATCCAAGGTTTTGACCATGTGCGGAACTTTTCACAATATTTTAAGACAAGTCCTAAATATTATTTCTATGGATTAATTAAATTCATAACACCCTTAAGTCTAACAATTATAATTTAACACAAATAAAAACTAATGCAGTTGAGCAGTAAATAAATCAATCACACAAAATAAACCCAGTTATTTTCGTGACGAAGTGGAAAACTCGTGCGAGTAAAAAATCACTCCGGGTATCTCGGCAACTAGCCCAAATCCACTATAAAGAGAAAAACTTACAGTGATGGTAAAACACCTATGGTGGCGACTCCACCGACTCTAGACTGCAAGAACTCGAAGAACTCCTTCAGCCCGTATCCCACGATTTTCTTCAGAACCTCTGCAGTCTCTAAGTGAATCAACTCTGAACGCCGGAACTCCGACTGCCAATCTTCCTCCCTGAACTCTGAAGGATTAGGAAATTGGGTTTGGTTGTGTTGATGGTAAATCAAAGATCGATCTCATCGAAATAGAGAAGACATGAAAACAAGGAAATCTTCAAGGTGAGAACAAGTAGGTTGAAAAACTATGAAGGTTTGCAGCTTTGAGAGAATATATTTTCAACAACGGGGAAAGGCGGCTATATGTTCTTTATATAGGTGGGGTAAAAACATAGGCTTCCTAATTCCAAATTATGTTAAAAAGGCGTCCAGAATAATTCAGTTCCACACGGGCGTTCGGACGCCACACGAACACGCCACGAACGCGTGCTCTCTGGAAAGGTTCGTTCGAACACTTACTCGAATGCACCACAAACGTTTGCTCTCTGAAATGTTTCGTTCGAATGCTTACTCGAACGTACCTTGAACATTTTCTCTCTGGAATATTTCGTTCGAACCCAACAGCGAATGTGCCACTAACGCCACTAGTTCGAACGCTTTAACGAACGCAGCACTAACGAATTTGCTCCAGATTTGCCAAATATCAGTCCAATTGCTCCAAGTTCTTCAAGATTTATTACAACTCAATTGAACTTATTTTATTACGGACAATGCCAATAAAAATAAAACTAACAGTCTCCCCCTTTGGCATTCCATGACAAAACACTACCTAATACAAAGACCACGGTAAAAGTGACAAAAAGGAAAATAGCCAACTGCCAACCATCAAGATAGTGACTTATTACAATAACACTTGATCAAATACATAACCAAGTAGTCTTGAAATTAATGTCACCACAGCTACCAAATCTGCTTACCTGAAACATCCACAAAACAGCAACATACCATAAAATGCACATGGATTATAAAGAACAGATAAAACAACAATAAAACTCATGCATGTATACATAGATGATAGGTATCATACTCCCCCTTAATCTTTCTCCCCTTAAAACGAAGATATCAAATGGATATACTACGACTCTCATATACTACTACTCTCTCATATACTACTCTCCCCATTTTTGTCACGAAATGACAAAGGGTGAAGGTACTAGGATAAACAACATATGCAAGAGTATATTTCAACATGACTTATTCCCTCTTACTAACAGCTCTACTAAGTTAGCACAAAATCATACGGGAAATAAACAATGATGTATATGCAAAGAAAATATTATGCAGAAACTTGAAGCATACACAGACACACAATGAGGTAAAAATAAAACAAAACAAAAAGTGACTGAAACAGCACTTCAAACAAGTACAATGATACCCAGTCAATATTCAACTGTTTATGACATAAGATAATATGCATCACTTTAGATTTTGCTAAATATCATATGTATGCATATAACATAAACACCAAAGCATAATAAGTACTTGCGTGAAATAGAAGTGCACAACAAATCAAGGCTTAAGACCTTATTTTATGAGCGGGACATAGCCAAAGAATCCCATCTCTTAACAAACTAAGTCCACAAAATATGTTCAAACCCAGCACCACTAGGACCTGAAAATAAGCAACTTTGGTTGCATGCTGATAAGTGTATATTTACATATTATTTTAATACCTTTTAATTTAATTTTATGCTAAGTTTATATCTTATTTTATAGATTTCTATCTTAATTTATTATTTTTATTTATGTAGGAAAGTTGTGGATTATCCTGGAAATAAAGACTAAAAAGGCATGATGGGGCCGTATACAATTGAAAGCATGAAATGAAGGAAATTGTTATTTTGAAAAGAATCACGACCAAATTAAGAAAAGCATGCAACGTGGGCCATATTTGTGAAAGAAAGAGAAATAAGGCAACAAATCAATGAAAAATATAGAAAGTAAAGTGGGGCCGATTGCTGTTTAACAATAAACAAAGAATTTTTGGCAAGAAGACCACGTGAAAGAGAAAAGAAGTTTGACTTTGAAATAAATTAAAAAAAAAATGCATTGACGCCGCAGTGCCAACCACCAGGCGTCGTGGCGCCTCCAATGTCCCATATAATTCCCGAGGGTTTGGGGCCGCGGCGCCCAAGCCCAGGCGTCGCGACGCTGCGGGAAAGCCAAAAATCATGATTTTTAGGGTTTTAAAATGTATTATTACCCCAAGGCTCCATTATAAATACATTAGTTCATTCAAGACTAAAGGAGGAGGCTAATACACAGCAAAAAACACAAAACACATATTTTAGAGAGATCCAAGGAGGATGATTGAAGAGCGACAAGAGGAGAGAAAGGCGGTGACGTCCGAAGAGGAAGAGATTCAATTCGGGTTTTATCTTCTTGTTTCTTTCTTAGAACTCTAATGATTTCCATTAGATTCATGACTTTGTTTTCATTGTTTTTATCTATTGTCATAAACTAAACTCCTTAATTCTGGAGAATGGTGTAACTGATGCTTGAACCTTGTAATTGTTTTTCAATTTTGTTATGAAGTTTTATTCAGTTTATTTGTATTCTCTTGAGTTTAATGTCTTGTGTTTGCTGGCCATAAATATGATGATATATGTTTGAAATCTATCACTCGAGATAGGGGATTTTGAATAGATCTAGAGAATATAACCGATGAGTTTTATAGAGTTCGGGAGAATATATAAATTCCTTTGAAGTCGTTAATATAGAATCATAAAGCGTAATGAGTTGTTAATTACTGGATTTTTATAGAGATATCGAAGTCTGTAGTTAATGATATTTTCACTCGGCACTCGAGAGATGGAGTGAATATTTTAGGAGTCTTGACTTATAAACAATATAACTGAACAAAGATTAATTGGCATGACAAATACATAGGGGATAGATAGGCGAAATCAGACTCTAGAATCTCCATCGTATTAGTTCCTCCTATATAATTATTTTTATATTTATTTATTAAAATCTTTATTATTTGTTTTCTAAATAAATAAAGTTAGGATTATCAATTGTCGTACTTAGTGCGAGTTAAAGCAATCTCTGTGGGTTCGACACTATAAACTCATTCATACTAAAACTTGACACTGTACACTTGCGGTACGATATAAAATATCACAACAAGTTTTTGGCGCCGTTGCCGGGGATTGTTTGTTTAATTCACATTAATACTACTATAAAGTAATCTTAGTTTTAATTTAGATTTTTATTTTTATTTTTATTTTTATTTTAGTTATTTTTAATTTGTATTTATTTTGTTTCTTTATTGATTTTCTCTTTTTCTTTTGGTGCTTTGATAAGTGTGGTTATACCCATTTATCAGGGCATTCTTAGCCTATTGTTTTGTTATTTTCGAGATATTTAATATCATTTATAGTTTATTTTCTGTTTTTATTTTTGGAACATTAATACAGGGATCATGGGATATTTACATGTGTTTTGGGACCATACGGGAGCATATGACACAAGTTGCTCAGCACCAGGAACTGCACTGGCGCCCCAATATCACGCCATGTCTCAGGCGCTGAAGCGCCTATTGAAAGAACCAAAGCAAGGCGCCATGGCACCTTGCAATCCCAAATCAGGTGGCGCCATGGCGCCATCATTACTCAAGGGTCATGGCACCACCAATTCATCATTAATCATGATGCCGAAGCGCCTGTTGAAGAAATAAAGAAAGGCGTCATGGCGCCTCAAGCCAGCACTCGCCCATACAATTTCCCGAGGATTTGGCGCCCAGGCGCCACTTGTTGGAGATGCAACGCTGCGTAAGGAAACCTACACGATCCATGATTTATTTTTAAGGGTTTTCTAAAATACCCAATCATTCCCATCCTCCACTATAAATATAACAGTTCGTCCAACACTCAAGGGGAGGCTAATACACAGCACAAAACACAGAAACAAATATTTTTAGAGATCCAATGAGAGGCTTGAAGAGCGACAAGATGAGACAAAGGCGGTGACGTCCGAGGATGAAGAGATTCAATTTGGGTTTTATCTTCTTATTTATTTCTTAGAACTCTAATGATTTCCATTAGATTTATGGCTTGTTTATTATTGTTTTTATCTATTGTCATGAACTAAACTCTTTAATTCTGGAGAATGATGTAATCGATGCTTGAACCTTGTATTGTGTTTATCAATTTTGTTATGAAGTTTTATTGATTTATTTATATTCTTTTGAGTTTAATGTTTTATGTTTGCTGGCCACAAATATGATGATATAAGTTTAGAATCCGGCACTCGAGAGAGGGGATTTTGAATGGATCTATAGAATATGACCTAAGATTTTATAGAGTTCGAGAGAATCTATAGTCCTTTGAAGTCGTTAATATAGAATCACAAATCGTAATGAGTCATTAACTATTGGATTTTTATAGAGATATCGAAGTCTATAGTTGATGATATTTTCACTCAGCACTCGAGAGAGAGTGTGGATATTTTAGGAGTCTTGACTTATGAACAATATAACTGAACAAAGATTAATTGGCATAACAAATACATAGGCGACAGTTAGGTTAAATCATGATCCAGAATCTCTATCGTATTAGTTCCTCCTATCTAAATAATTTTATATTTTATTTATATATTAAAAATATTTATTATTTGTCGTCTAAATAAAGTTAGGATTATCAATTGTAGTACTTAATGTGAGTTAACGCAATCCATGTGGGTTCGACACTCTTAACTCATATTTATACTAAAACTTGACACCGTACACTTGCGGAACGATATAAAATACACAACATGTTTCATTGAATGCGATGATCCACAAGTCTCGACTCGCTCCTGTTTGATCCTAAAATAGAAAGAACAGCGAGGAGACTAAAGAAGGAAAGGAAAATTGAACAAGAAGCAATGACAGCTGAAAACAGAGAAAACAACCCACGTCAAGGGGCAATCAGAGATCACTTCAAGCCAATCATTGATGATACTTATTCTGGGAGTACCCATCAACCAATCAAAGCCAATAATTTCGAACTAAAACCTACATTGATCAATATGGTACAAAGGAATCAGTTTGGGGGTTCAGCTGTAGAGGATCCTAACTTGCACTTAAGGGTGTTCCTGGAGATCGCAGATACCATAAAGATAAATGGTGTTAGTAAATAGGCTATCAGGCTACGATTATTCTCATTCTCTTTACAGGATAAAGCTTGGGATTGGCTTCAATCAATACAAACGGGGAGTATCATGACATGGCAGTATATGGCCACGAAATTTCTTGAGAGGTTCTTTCCACTTGCTAAAGCAGCTCAACTAAGGGTAGAAATTAGTATATTTAAGCAGCTGGAGACTGAGACTTTATATGAAGCATGGGAGAGATTTAAGGATCTACTACGAAGATGCCCATAACATGATTATAAAGATTGGGTCCAAATTCAGTTGTTCTATAATGGGATGAATGGTTTGAATAAGACTGTGGTTGATACAGCAGCTGGGGGAGCTCTATTCAAGAAATCAGTTGAGGTCTCCTACAATATATTAGAATAAATGGTCATTAACCATTTTCAATGGCTAAGTAAACGCGCTATTGTGACCAAAGTGGCTGGAATATATGAAGTAGACCCTCTTGTGGCACTTACAGCTCAAATTTCCACCTTATCTACTCAAGTATCATCCTTGAAAAATCCACGAGTACCATCTATTAAATCAACGGTAGCTACAAATATGCGGTTATTGGAAAGAGAACCAAACTTTGAGCAAGTCCAATATGTGAACAATTGGAACTTCAACAACTATAGAGGAAATCATGTGCCTAATCGTTATCATCCAAACTTGTCATATGCTAATATAGAGAATGCCTTGCAACCTTCATCGGGCTTTGACTATCAAAGAGTTGGGAATAAATCTTCCTTAGAAGATTTCATGAGCACGTTTGTTGCTAATACTTCAGCAAGGTTTGAGAAAAATGAAGCAAGATTGAACAGTATTGGAAAGAGAACCAAACTTTGAACAATATTGGAAAGAGAACCAAACTTTGAGCAAGTCCAATATGTGAACAATTGGAACTTCAACAACTATAGAGGAAATCCTGTGCCTAATCTCTATCATCCAAACTTGTCATATGCTAATACAGAGAATGCCTTGCAACCTTCATCGGGCTTTGACTATCAAAGAGTTGGGCATAAATCTTCCTTAGAAGATTTCATGAGCACGTTTGTTGCTAATACTTCAACAAGGTTTGAGAAAAATGAAGCAAGATTGAACAATATTGAGACACACATGGAAAATATCGGGGCAACAATGAAGTCCTTAGAAACACATATTGGGCAGATTACTTCCTCCATGACCAAGCAGCAGTAAGGGGTATTTGGATAAACTGCCATAGCCTCCAAGCTACATTTTTCATGTCAAAACAGCTAGTGGATACAAAAGAAGAAGCTACCATGACCAACATTTGGGTGGTTGCGTCTAGCTGAAGACGTTAAACTTAGCGCTAGCGGGGAGGCAACCCTAGTAATTATTTTATTATTATTTTTTCTTTACTTTTAATTTTTATTTTATTGTGTGCTAATTGTTTATTTATTCGTTTTGCATGCTATTTATGCAGGTAGCACGAGACACACAAAGCCCGCGCAACCAAATTCTGACCAACAGGAGCCTGATCAACTCTATACACGGTAATGTTGTTCCTTAATCTGAGTTCTTTATATTTATCTTTCATTGAGGACAATGCAAGTTTTAAGTTTGAGGTGTGTACATGTATCTCTGCTATTTATTTATTTATTCAGTATAAAAAAACAAAAAAAAACTAATTATTTTTATTTTTATGTCTTTGATAGTAAAACATAAATCTAATGATGAAATTTTAGAAACGATAAGTCTCAATTGATTTTTATTTGATGCCTTGAGAAGATGATTTAGGGTAGACTTGTAAGCACTTAATAACAGGTTTTTAGCAGTAAGAACTAAAGTAGTTGACAAGGTGACTAGTTGAAGAAATTGCATGTCGATGAATGACTGTTTACTTAGATATCTATCCTGATTTGCTAGTGTTATGAAGTGTGGTATAGCTATAAAAAAATGTCTCTAATGAAAGAAATTAAATCACCTATAAACGTTAAGCGTGAAGCTACCATGGGCGAGTATTAGGACCACCATGAGGAGAAATGCTACCTTAAAGAGTATTAGGATACCTTAAAGAACTTGGATTTGAGTCACATTGTGTGCTTTGAAGGTTCTATAATTTCATTTATAAGCTTTCTTTGAGGATAATTTTATGTGCAACTATCGGGACTATGCTTTTGTTATTTTTATATTTTTACATGATTGTGTGCGAATGACGTTTGTGGGTGTCGTCGTTGTAAGCCCTCACGAGACTATAACTCGTCCACTAGGGCCGCCTTGGGGTTTAAAGGCTTGTTGCATATGCTAAATGCAATCGCGATTTCCTGCGAAAGTGGAATAATTAGGATTTTCTTTATTTTTATTTTTATTTTTAGTTTTTTGCTCTAGGACTAGCAAATGTTAAGTTTGGGGGTATTTGATATGTGTATATTTACATATTATTTTAATACCTTTTAATTTAATTTTATGCTAAGTTTATAACTTATTTTACATATTTCTATCATAATTTATTATTTTTATTTATGTAGGAAAGTTTTGGATTATCCTGGAAATAAAGACTAAAAAGACAAGATAGGGCCGCATACAATTGAAAGCATGAAAGGAAGGAAATTGTTATTTTAAAAAGAATCACGACAAAATTAAGAGAAGCATGCAACATGGGTCATATTTGTGAAAGAAAGAGAAAGAAGGCAACAAATCCATGAAAAATAAGAAAGTAAAGTTGGGTTGTCACACCCGTCCCATTAGGTAGGGTAGGGGTGAGACGGAGACTTGAAACGGACATAGTTTCCCCTGTAATATGGACTAATCCTCCAAATACAAGGAAAATCTAAATTGAAAATATCATCATAAAAATAGGATCTCCATGATCCAACTCAAAGAAATATTCATGCTAAATATAAATATTCTTAGTATCAAATAAAAGCTTAGTGACTATCCCAAAAAAAAACAAATTCTCTCAAGAATGACATATCTAGAACTATAATCCCAAAAGAAAATAACGAAGACACTCTACTATTGGCACAACATTTCTCTACTGGCAGGAAATGATGATGAAACAGCAGACGAAAAATAATGATCTACTAATCTGCTAAACCTGAAATTTTAAAGAAATGGGTAAGATCACGCTTAGTGCAATGGATCACAACTTAATGTCGTGGATAAACAAGTAATAAGGCGGATCGAATAAGTCTTTCATAATATAAATAAATACATAAGCTGTAAATCGATATTTCAACATTTACTTGAAATCATAAATCTCATTTTTCATAAAACTCATTCTGCTCAAGAATACTCTGTAATAATAAAGCTATCCATTCATCTATATGCACACTCTCGTGACAATACGGCAAAACTGGCAACATGGGGCACCCCCACAACAATAACTAGCATCCAGAGCAAAAACTGGCAACATGAGACCTCGTCTCACGGTAAATAATCTGGCACATATAAGTACACGGGGTGCATCCTAGCATAAAAATCATTTCTAAAACACATGCTCATATATCTCAAATCATGCAAGTTTCTCATATATCACAAATCATGATTTCAACATAATCAATATTCGATCCATACTTTCATAGCAAAATATAAACTTTCTAAAAATAAAATCATTTAATGCATTACTTTAAAAATTCATTTAAGAAAACATACATACTATATGTTTTTGAAAACATCAATGTTACAGGATTATCCACGCACCTGGCGAGCTGACTACATATTAAAGAACTATGTACCATGATTGTCTCACTTGCTGTATCACGATCACCGAAATTTCTACGAAAATATGGAGTTTCCCGAGAAGAAACCACCACCAAAATAATCATCTTGTCGAGATCTACAATTTTCCTAAAAAAACCTGATCGAGAACAAATCTGAATCAGACGGGTTGGGGCCAAATCTCTCTCTTTTTCTTCTTTTTCTCCTTTTTCCTCTTCTCTCTCTCTCTCTCGCCTGTTTACTAGTTTAAAGTGGCTTCTGGATGTTTGTGAAAGGCAATTAGGTTTATTAGGTTTTCCTTATATATATATATATATAAGACAATTATTAATTGCCTCCATAAACTTGTCCCTTTAATTATTCTCAAATCTAATTTTTATAAATTAACCAGTTCGGTCCTAAAGTTCCAACACACCAAATTAATAATTTAAAGTATGGGTAAAAATAATTTCGGGGTGTTACATGGGCCGATTGTTGTTTAACAATAAACAAAGAATTTTAGGCAAAAAGACCACGTGAAAGAGAAGAGAAGTTTGACTTTGAAATAAATTAAAAATAGAAAATGCATTGGCGCCGCAGCGCCAACCACTAGGCGCCGTGGTGCCTCCAGTGTCCTATATAAATTCTTGAGGGTTTGGCGCTGCGGGAAAGCCAAAAATCATGATTTTTAGGGTTTTAAAATGTATTATTACCCCAAGGCTCCATTATAAATACATTAGTTCATCCAAGATTGAAAGAGGAGGTTAATACGCACCAAAAAATACAAAACACATATTTTAGAGAGATCCAATGAGGAGGATTGAAGAGCAACAAAAGGAAACGAAGGCGGTGACGTCCGAAGAGGAAGAGATTCAATTCGGGTTTTATCTTTTTGTTTCTTTCTTAAAACTCTAATGATTTCCATTAGATTCATGACTTTTTTTTCATTGTTTTTATCTATTGTCATGAACTAAACTCCTTAATTTTGGAGAATGGTGTAACTGATGCTTGAACCTTGTAATTGTTTGTCAATTTTGTTATGAAGTTTTATTCAGTTTATTTGTATTCTCTTGAGTTTAATGCCTTATGTTTGCTAGCCACAAATATGATGATATATGTTTGAAATCTATCACTCGAGAGAGAGGATTTTGAATAGATCTAGAAAATATAACCTATGAGTTTTATAGAGTTCGAGAGAATATATAAATTCCTTTGAAATTGTTAATATAGAATCACAAAGCATAATGAGTTGTTAACTACTGGATTTTTATAGAGATATCGAAGTCTGTAGTTAATGATATTTTCACTCGGCACTCGAGAGAGGGAGTGGATATTTTAGGAGTCTTGACTTATAAATAATATAACTCAACAAATATTAATTGGCATGACAAATACATAGGGGATAGATAGGTGAAATCAGACTCTAGAATCTCCATCGTATTAGTTCCTCCTATATAATTATTTTTATATTTATTTATTAAAATATTTATTATTTGTTTTCTAAATAAAGTTAGGATTATCAATTGTAGTACTTCGTGCGAGTTAACGCAATCGGTGTGGGTTCGACACTCTAAACTCATTCATACTAAAACTTGACACCGTACACTTGTGGTACGATATAAAATATCACAACACGTGCTATATTAGTCTCCCCATAAATAAGATGAGCTCATAATAAAAACTCTTTCGAGTGAAGGGTTTTTGCCCTTATCTTTTGAATTTGGCCCATGGGCTCTTTTGCACTTGAGACTCGTGTAATTTTTTTTTACAAGGGGATAACACAAGGTTATCTAGTCAAATGTCACACTATTTAATGAGCAAAGTATGGTAGAGATTAGATTTCTGTCAAAAAACTCATACATGCGATCAAACCTCGACAATAATAAAAACGTGTATGTTAAGTGCAAGCACAAGATATACTAAATATTTTTATCACACACACTCATGCACATAGAGCATCAAGAAAAATAAAAGCATATTACACAGGCATAAACATATATCCTACATATTAGGATCGTATGCAACAAACTTTTCATGCTCTAACAGGCCAGGAAAAAAAAATATTTTTGGTCTTTTTCATTTTCTATATTTTTTTTTATTTTTCAATTTTTAACACACAATAAAAACTATAAAGACACAAAACAGCTTGTCAATATCCAATGATACGTGGAGTTATATCCCAAGTGCATATCATACTACCGTCCATTTGGAATCAACTATGAAATTTATGTTTGTGTTTCCATCCTATATACCAATGGATAAAACAATGAACAACACACACACACTCATATGCAGTAAAAAAAATAGACGTGCAAAAATATAAAAAACACGCACACACACATGCAATGGGAAAACAAATTCAACTTCTAAGAAGAGTTACACCGAAGTGTATTCACATCATGCCTGTTAGGATCAAGGCACTCAGAAGTAGATGGGAAGTCATCTTGCTTCCTCACCTAAGCTTTCTTAGGAAACTCTTTCACTTGAGTATTCATAGTCAGCAAAGCAAGTTTCTTACTAAGAAATTGTGTTTGTTTGGTTAGTGTAGAAACTTGAAAAACCAGATTTGAGGTATCAAATCTAGGTGACACACTCTTAGGCCTTTTTTTATGTTTATGCAGCATAAAGCACATATGTCTAATGTGTCCTGCCTTGTCACAGTGATGGCATACAGGCACAAACCTCGGATGAGAGCGAGGTTTTCCCAAAACACCTCTAGATTGAGGTTGGGAAATATGCTGAGGAACAAAATTAGAAATCATATGACTACATTCAACGGGGTTTCTTACCTAAGTCAAGTTTGGGAGGAATTTGCACAACTCTAGACGATGATGCCTTGTCACATTTTGACTCAACATTAATCCCTAATATACGGTCTAGTTTTTATTCCCATTAGAAAATACAGACAATTGGGTTCTAGCATCTTCAAGCTCATTTTCTAAGGATTGAACCCTATCAACTAGTCATTTATTCCACTCTTCAAGGTCATCAATCATCACAAGGCTTTACTCAAACTTAGCTTGAGATTCATTCTTTTCTAGCTGTACTTCATTCAGCCTCTTATTAACCTCTATATTCTCCTTCTTGATAGCTTGACTCTCATTAAACATTTCAATGTAGACTACCTGAATACTATCTTCATCAATTGACTCATCGTGAGAGAATTTCGGATCAGCATCACTAATATTATCGCCTCTCTCACCAGTACACTAGCAACAAATGCCATAAAAGTGCTCTTATATTTAGGAGACTCATCAGAAGTATAGCCACCTTCTGAATCACTAAGAGAGGTTGTCATGGCTTTATTGCATTTAGCCTTAAGGTAAGTGGGACACTCAGATCTAATGTGCCCATACCCTTCACACTCAAGGAATTGAATATCACGGGGTTTTCTACATTTATCCTCTCTTGACTCTCTTCTATTGTGCCTACTCTCTCTAGGCATATCATTCATATATCTCTATCACGGTCATTCTTTTTCAGAACCTCTGAAGTCTTTGAGTGAATCAACTCTGCAACTCTGAACGCCGGAACTCTGACTGCCAATCTTCCTCCTTGAGAACTCTGAAGGATTAGGCAATTGGGTTTGGTTGTGTTGATGGTAAATCAAAGATTAATCTCATCGAAATAGATAAGACAGGAAAATAAGGAAATCTTTAAGGTGAGAACAAGTAGAAAAACTATGAAGTTGTAATCTCATAAAATAGAACCGCATGAATAATGGGATTTTTTCTACGCTAACTTATATTATCGCATTTATTTTATAGTTTATACTCGCAATACAATATTCAGTGTGATAGACATAAACTCACATGATCACTTCTTATTTATGTTACAACAACTCACCTACCTACATCAACTATTACAAAAAGCCAAATTAAGCATATAAAGAGGCAGAAAGGCGTGGAGTGAGAAGCACTTGAAGTGGACTAGCTTTAGCATAGGTGAGGGATACTGCCTCTCCCATGTCCACTGGTTCATCTGATGCGGTTTCAAAATCAAATCCATGCAGTAAAGAAGCAAGCATTAGTTGCATAACTTGAATGCCAAATGATACTGCAGGACACATTCTTCTGCCACTACCAAATGGTATCAATTCAAAATCCTGTCCCCTAAAATCTATATCCTTGTGTTTTGTAAGGAACCTTTCTGGTTGAAATTTTAAAGGCTCCTCCCAAACACGTGGATCGAGATGTATCTTCCAAGCATTAACAAACAGTTGTGTGCCTGCTGGGACATGGTAACCACTGACAATGCAATCTTCTGTAGACTCGTGGGGTAATAAAAGTGGCCCGGCAGGGTATAAGCGTAATGTTTCCTTCAGAATGGCCTGCAAGTAAACTAAATTCTTCATGTCAGATCCATTTACTTGCCTTTCTGTACCAACTTGAATGTCTAATTCGTTTTGAGCCTTCTTTAGAACGTTGCGATTGTTGAGAAGTAAAGCAATAGCCCATGTCAATGTCACTGTTGTGGTGTCAGATCCTACTATGATGAAAGTCTGCAGAGAAATGTAAAGTTAAAACATGTAATATGCTGCACAAGCTTCAGCTGAAGCAAGTGTTTGATGTTTTTAGTCAGGTGTTTGATGAAAATGCCTAAGAGTTTGTTATAAATTTCTTGTATTATTCTCTTTGTAATTTGATCCTTAAATCGATCTATATAGATAGATTATATAGAAAGAACCGAGCAATGAAGAATGATATGCTGGTTTTGCTTCCATTTCTGCTGAGTAATTATTTCTTCACTTTCATGCTTCGAAGATTGAATTTTTAACTTGTAAAATAGCTCAGATATACTAACAATAATATTAAATTTGCATACCAGGCACATAGCTTTTATAAATGTGTCTGCGTCGCGAACAGGAAGCTGCTCTGCATTATCATCGAGTAAGGACAGCATCACATATATGAAATCTTCATCTCCCTTAACTTCATTGGAAACTCTTTTCAGCTTATGCTCATCCAACCATTCTTGTAAAATGGTGTCAAATTCTTTAGATGTCTTCTTCATTAATCTCTCGTATCCACCAATATCCAGCCATCTCAAAAACGGCAACGCATCAGACACCACAAACTTACCAAACAAGGCAGCAAAGTTGGTTGCTTGCTCTTGCCAATCAGTTTCCTCTAGTGAAGTTTGACGTTTTCCTGCAATTATTCTGAAGAGAATGACAAGTACTCTGCTTTCAATCCAACGTTGCATCTCTACTAAAACATTACGGGAACTGCTACTTTTGCAATCCTCGAATAACCCTTTCATCGAAGCCTTCACTTCAGATTCTCGTACATGTTTGAGCTTCTCAAGACGATGGTTTGATAAAAGTTCAATTGTGGCTATCTTACGTGACTGGCGCCAGTAGTTGCCATATGGGCAGAGACCAATGATAGAAAAATTGTATCCTAAAAGCTCTGAGGCCATTGTTCTGGGGCGATTTGCAAAGACTTTGTCATTGGTGGTGAAACACTCTTTAGCAATTTCCCAGTTGCTCACAACTAAAGCTTGATTCATGCCCAATTTGATTCTGAATATTGGTCCATATTTGTCAGCCATGTTGCCCAAAACCCTGTGAGCTGGCTCTGACCCTCCCAAAAGATGTAAATGGCCAATCAAAGGCCATGCTCCCCTAGCTTCTGGTGCTAATTCACGAGCTTGCTTATTGCTTGTTCTTCTTTGCCCATATCTTGAAAGCAGTACGAAAAGTGAGAGAAATATTAATAAGGCTGAAATTGCTGCAGCAACAGTTGATTCTAGTGAAAAAATAATGGCCATTTCTTGCTGCTGACTCTCAGACTTTTGAGTATGACGAGTTCAGTTTATATCAAAGTCTTTGTGAAGATAAATAAGAGAATATAACATAAGGCCTACATTTATGTTAAAGTCACATTTAGTTAAAGGTGATAATTATTATGTGAGTGGGTCCCACCTAATAAAAGAAAATAATAAAAAATTAAAATTCATTATTTATCTCGTGGATTTCAGATCTATAAATAGAGATTTCATTTCATTATTTTTTATAATCAAAATAGATGACATTAAGGAATCGGGTCTAAGCTTACATTTGCTTATAGCTCAATGGTATTCATGTTCTCAATAATTATTGAGCATGTGAGTTTGAACCGCCATAAGTTCAATGTCTCATTATCCATAAAAATATGGATATATAGGTAGACATCTATGACGTAGACTTCAGGTCTTATGCTCAAATATTTAATTAGTATTACAAGTGTATCTATATAATTTTTTTTTATAATTATAAAACATGTAAAATATATTATTTTCATATCCGTCTTCTTCATATGTGCTTTCTATCTCAATTCCAGCACTTTTTGTTAATGTATGGATTGAAAGTAAACCCCAGAAAGAGGAAGTGAAAGTGGAAATTGAAGATGACTTGAAGACTAAATGAAACTCCATGACACATTCTTCTACAACTGTCAAACGGTAAATGTAGGTGAATCATTTTCATTTATATCCTACATTCCACTGTGTCATTAGGGATGGTAAAATTATCAGTTTGGAAGAGGGCCACGAGGGCTCCGTATGTTAGGGGCGGATAAGGGAATAATTTTCTATACTCATTCAAATATAGGTAAATTCTCATTTGAACGGAGACCCGTATGGGATCCATGGAGCCTGCTATGTTAGAGACGGATAAAATGATAATTTTCATAACCGTTGATTGAACAGAACGGATATGAATATTG